>PVLC010007448.1:0-63229 GCA_004027655.1 Graphiurus murinus | reverse complement strand
CACAATCATATCAAGGTCACTCATTGAAGTGAACCTTAGGGGGAGGGAGGGGGAGGGAATGGGGAGGGAATGGGGAGGGAATCGGGGAAGGGGTCAAATGAGAATTGTGTGCAAATATGTTGTTAACAATTTGTACTTAACAAAGATGTATGCTATATTGCACGAATTACTACAATAAAAATTAAAAAAAAAAAAAAGACAGGTTACTCTGGCCATGCATTCTGCAGGCTGGTGTTGGATGGGGAGGAGCTTGTCAATGCAGAACAACATGCTTCCTCTTCAACAACTGTGAATTGGAGGGAACACATGCTCTGGGCTGGATGCTCAGGTGGGGCGCGCTCGATTCCCCAACCCGAGCCGAAACAGCTACTTAACCATTTGGCAGACTATTAGTAGGTGTCAGTGCTGCTCCTCCAGAGATGCCAGCATGACATGCCATCAGCGCTTGCTCTGGGGAAACCGCCTGACACTTTTAATGAAAGCCCTGGGGTCGCTCTACAGCAGGGCAGCGTGGGCCCGTCCTGCAGAGGCACAGGTGGACTCCTGCTGCCGCTCCCACGCTCCTGAGCAGGCATGCTCCGAGCTGTCCCAGCTAATGAGGAACAGACTTCCCTCCAGAAACCAGGAACTTCAGTGATGTGTCTCCAAGGATCCCACTGCACCAACTCTCTGAACATAATTCAGTCAAAGCTCATTAAAATGCTGCATTTATTAATATTGCAGTGTAAACAGGCAGAGAGAAGACGACACAGACATTAAAATTTTCCTAGAGTAATTTATGTGCACATTATAGACTGAGTTCTTTCTCTTAAGTAAGACTTAAATGATGAGCATTTCTTTATTTGGGACAACAATGGTCTCCCATAATAAATGGAATGTCCAAATATTCTCCAGTGGTACCAAGACACTTTTCCCCTCACTGTGCCTACTGCAGGAAAATATCTAGATGATCTCCCTCTCTTATGTCCAGATGACCTGTCACCTAGACACAGTGACACCACTGGAGACAATTTCACATTGTTTTAGCACCATGCACTTACTAGCCTTTGCTATTTTTTAAGACCAGTCCAGAACTCCTATATATTCCTTGAACAGCAACTAATGGGCTTTTCATTAAAATGGTTGCCCTTTTATATCAGTTCAGAAAGTTAAATGACAAGTTGTAAATGTATTTGGAGGGGGCGGGGATCACAAGATTCATTTACAAACCATATACCGAGCACCCACTCTGATTCTAGCAGTGACTGGGACTCTGATTAGCAAAATCACCAAGCTGCTACCTGCAGGGGATTCTCCGCATGGTCTCTGCCATTCTACTGGTGTCACCTTGTCAAGGGAAAGTCCCTTCACAATCCAGCTGGAGTTTCTGTCATCTCTGACCTCCAACTGTGAGCCGTCTTTGAACCTCTTACATCCTGCATCTGTAGATTTCTATTCTATGGTTAGCCTTTGTATTTTATCTACGGGTCCTCAATCAGACACAGCCAACATATACACATGCCTTTGTTGTCCCAAGACGAGTGCACAGTCAAGTGAGAGAGGCCTCCTGGTGACAGGTGTTGACCAGGGGAGCATGCTTTTCCAACCCCCCCACTCTCCTGCAAGAAACCACACTTCTCTCTAGATTCTGTTTATCACCCCCTCAAACTCTTATGACATTTCTCAGATGACCAAATGAAAATTCAGCAAAATTTAATTTGGCTGGAAAAAGATTTCATGGTACAGATGAATCTTAGGCAAGGTTTAGAAGGGGGGTGTTTGGTTAGCAGAAATGGATACTTCTTGAAAAGGTGGGGACAATTTCAGAATGTTCATTTATGTAAGTGCCTACAGTTGGCCTTCTGTATCCATGGTCCACCTAGGGGTAGACCATGTAATAAACAATTGGCCTTCTATAACCGAAGAGGTACATGCTTTTTTTTTTTTTTTAACTTGTCATTATTCCCTAAATAACACAGTATAAAAACCACTTACATATCATTTGCATTGTATTAGGTATTATGAATAATCTAGAGATAATTCAAAGTATATAAGAAAATATGTACAGGTTTTATGCAAACACAAGGAATTTTATATGCAAGAGATTGGAGCATCCTGGGATGTTGGTGTCTGTGGGTGTTATTATAGTTACAGAATGGCCTTGAAGAGCTCATAAATTGGTGTTTGGAGTTGATGTACTTGAGTCACGAGGGTTGTAATCTCAGCAGTGAATAAATTCATTATAATCCAGTAGGATGTGGCTGGAGGTGAGTCCCCGGGGGGGGGGGGTGCAGATTGGGGGATTATATATAGTACCTCTTCCCTCTAATCTCTTGCTTCTGGCCTCCATGATGCAAGAAGCACAGCCCATGAGCTCTCCCTCTCTCTGCTTCCTGTTGCCACCATGTTCTGAGATCCTCAGTCCCCAGCCTCACAAGGACTGAATCCAAAACCATAAGAAAATGAATCTTCTTTCCTCCAAATGACATGGTCAGTCTTTTAGATAATAGCTCTAAGAATGCTGGCAGATACAGAGGGAGAAATGAACCCCACATGAATGGGCAAGTAGGCCATCAGGAAATATAAGAGAGGGTGAACAGGTGAAGATTCTCTTGGCGGGCATGACCTAGACTTTTCATTTGATTTTGTTTCATTTTATTCATCCAGCCACCCGGAACCACCACAGACTTTACTGAGACTGGTAGCTCACAAAAGAAGCAGGGTTAGAACCAAGGATGTCTGGAGGAAGATAATTCTACAAGCTAAGCCTGGAGCACAGCAGCTCACAAATGCTGGAAAAAGGCCAAGTACATTTCTAAACGCTCCCTTCTTTTTTCTAACTTTCTGTCTATAAACCTTACCATTGATACTGAAACAAATTTTGGAAATCCGTAATTGTTGACTTACCCCACAATCCATCTTCTAACTCTTACACAGTCTTTACCAACTCTTCAGCCAGGCGAGTGTCTTTCTGCCTCACCCTCTAACCCTGCCAGGTTGCCCCTTCCTATCTGGCACACAGTGGTGCAGGGCTTGTCCACGATTCCTTCTTTACTTGGGGGAACAGCCTTTTCATGCAAGGCTCTTACAACTGTGCTTTCTCTCCAAAAATAAAAGGCCAATGAAACTCCCAGGCCTCATTGAGACACATACTCTTCATGGAAATTTCCAGGGGGGTCTGGGACTCTTGTGACAATTGATTCGGGCGCTATATGCCTCCTAGCTAATCTATCTACTCACTCCTCCAACAGATACTTAATGATGGCCACAATGTGGAGATCCCTGTGCCAGGTGCCAAGAAGGGTTTAAAAGAAAAGGCAACACTGGTTTCCATTCTTTCTGGGCCTAACTTTTCACATGTGCCCTGCATTTCCAAGTGGGTCCCAGGCTTCCCTGAGACAAAGTGTGGCTTCCTTGATGTCAACTGAGCAAAGACCTGCTTACTTTCTTGTAGGTCCATAAGTCTGGGAAGAACAGCAAAGGACAAGAAAGATTTCATTTTCTGAAATATTAGCTAAACTTCTGACGATTTAATATTCCAGCACAAATGCAGAACAAACAAGAACAAGAACTAATGACATAAGAATGTTTCCATCTTCCAACTCCCCTCCCCTACTGCTCCTCATGTTACAAATACCACAAGCACCCACTGCCCTGGCAGAGTCCTTTCCCATTCTCATTCCCTTGCAAAGGGCTTGTTCTACACAGGTGCCAGAGTAAACATTTTAATTTTATATCCAATTTTATATTGGATCACTCGCCTACTTAGTTTTTCTAATGTCTTAACCTGACCCCTTAGTCCTGCGTGGTCTAGTCCCACCTAAGACACTGTCTCCTCTAAAGATCCCCTTGGCTCTTTTACACTTTCACTTTATTCTTTCCAGCTCCTTGGGAAAGCTCTGCACATTTGGAAATGCTTTTGAGCCAGGGAAGTGGTCTAAGGGAAAGGGAGAACAAGGCTCACTATTGGAAATACTAACATCAACTATGCGTCCACATGTGAAAATACCAATATCAATCTCAGTACTCTGTATGGGAAGGGGGAAGATGGGGATGCAGGGGGGCACCAAGTGCTGTGTGCATGTATGTCATTGTCAACATGATTTATATTACGATATGCAACCATAATGCACCAATAAGCACATAAAAAATAAAATGCTTTTGAGCTGAGCATGGAGACACACACCTGTAATCCTGGAATTTGGGAGGCTGAGACAGCAGGATTGCGGATTCAAGGCCAGCCTCACAGACTTAATAAGACCTTGTTTCAAAATAAAATACACAATAGGGCTGGGGGGTAGCTCAGGGGTAGAATGCCCCTGGGTTCAATCCCCAGTACTAACATACAAATGTGCTTCTTTCATCTTGGCTGCGCCAACTCCTTCTCATTCTTGATATCTCATCTCAAACATTTCCCATGGGGGTCACACAGCTGTACTTCAATGAATCTCAGCACCCTGTTCATAATCACAGCAGCATGATCATTATTAGACAGCCACTGGCTAACTATGAGTCACCTCTTGTGAGGGCAGGAAGCCACTCCTGTCTCCTTCCATGTCAATCAGGGCTTGTCGTAAGGTCTCACCCAGAACAAACACATTGGCTAAAATAAATTAAGATGTTACTAAAGACCTCATCTGTTCATTTGTGCCATTCCATGAATTAAGAGGCACAAATGAAAGAAATCCATTTACTCTTGTGGTATCAACTGCTCAATCTTCTCCATACTTCCAAACTTTACATCGACTTGAGTCTGTGTTCCTTGGCAGATAGTTAAAACAGACAGCCTGCCAAAGGCAGATTTATATACTTTTTAAATGTGTTTTTTCAAAAGTTCTCAATTTGGGCTCAGTTATCTAAGAAGATCTCATGAAAATTAAAAGCATTCAATCACTACCAGTGAGCTTTCTAGAAATTCTAATTATAGCTGTCCCCTTGGAAATAGGGCATCTTTAAGAGGAGAAGTATTGCTATGGATACAGCTTCCAGAGACAGACAATGAAAATAAACTCTAACATGGGTATGTGGTTTAAAATTCCCAGTGAACAATAACTACAGTGCTATTCTTTTTCTGATACAACTAGTCTTCTGTTTCAAAAGAAAAATGCAAAACATAAACTTAGAGTCACTGCTATAACTTACAGAAATGACTCAAAATTCACTAGTATAGCATATAGAAGGAATATTGCTACTCTATATTGTGGAGTCTAAATTTAGTATATTGGTCAATGGTTTCAGAGAATTACACTCTTATATGGAATAAAAGTAGCTGAACCACAAAGTTATATTAATAACTATTTCTAGATTATCAAAATATGAAATCCAAGTACTGAACTAGTTTAGTGTGAAAATTTCCCTTCCATGAAGCATTTATTTTTCATTTCCAGGTAATAGAAATAGAAAGAAAAAAATAAAGTATCTTATAATGGTAGCTGTAGATTTCTAAAAGTAAATGAAGTACTAAAAGTGATTAGCAATGCTTTTACTCCCAAGATTGTCTAAAATTAAAGGAATTAGAAATATATCAAGACAACCTATGAAACTCTCCATATAAGAACTCTTCACTAATAAAACATTTAATAAAGAGTGGGAAATATTTATTAAACCCACATTGGGCATACTCATTTAGGTTTCAATTTAACCCTCAAACATACCCACGAAGGTGTGAAGGCTTAGAATGTCAGAACCAAGACTAACACAAGGATCTCTGCCTCTGTATATATTTGATAGACATAGGGATTAAAATGACTGGCAGTTACCATTAAAAATAAAGGACAAAGTCATCAGCACTAATTTTTATTGTCAATGAATGAACCATGGAACTGAACATTGATTGAATTAGAGTAGGATTCCCAGGCAAATGGATGGGCGCGGCACTTGTGAAATGACTGGATTACCTTAGCCTGGTAATAGGAGCTTAAACTTGTGTCTGGACATGCCAAGAGCTCCTCCTAATGGCATAGCCAAGGAATCAGCACACTGGAAATGCTGCTCCCTAATTTTGAGCAAGGTTCTCATCTACTTTGGATGCTGCACACCATTCCCTGCCTCTGGAATCCTGCATGGAAGGATGGAGGGTGACCAGAAGGAAGACAAAGCCCTCTCTTATGGACCCCAAGCTCCCTAAGCTTGCATCTGTTCACTCAGGTTAGGCATTCAGTTATACGTGTTAATCACCAGATCTGCCACCAAGCTGGCTTCATTCAAGTAGAAAAACTGAAAAAGCAGGCGAGAGAGCTGTTCTGGGTTCCCAAAAAAGCAGCAGGGGGTTCTGGAATTAAACATCTTTCTTCTCCTGGATCAGGCCGTCCCTAACATGGTTATTTATCCAACAAAGCCATCTCATAATAAGCTGCTCTTCTTGCCTGAAAACATGTTGCCTTTAGGATTCCTTTCATGAGTATTTTGAGATTATGCTAATTTGGGAGTTGTCTCATTTATTAACATTGGCGACAGAGAAGGGGTCCAGTGACAGGGTTCCTGCCAAGATGTCAAAAGGGTCCAGATATATTTGGAAATTTCTCATGGTTGATGGCTGGGTTTTGAAAGTGGCAACCGGTGCCCCAAAAGTCTCAAGGATGAAGTGCAAATCCTTGTTAGAATTTCAGAGAGCAAGCAGCTTCACACTGTGTAAAGATGGTATTTCCAGCTTTGTTCCTTCAGCTTCTCATCATGGTATAATGTATTAGTATAATGATAGGACCACGAAAAAAGAAGAGATTGTACTACAAAAGGAGGAGATAGCAAGACCCATGCTATAGCATGTTATTCTATTACTTAATCTCCTCTACCCTGAGCAGGACATGGAAAGCTTGTTCAGTTGCTACGACCGCCATGGCAAGTTAAAGAAAATGCTGTTTCTATCACTTGTATATTATGTCAGGATTTTTAATGGGCAGAGACTATTCTGGTAGCAGTAAAGGGTAAGGTTGCAGGGATAGGCAGTCACGTTATATAAGATTTTAAAGAACAAAATTAATAATGAGAAAGTATAATTAATAGGAAGATAGTATATAAATGTATGAAACCACTTTTTTATTTTTGGTGCTAGGAATAGAACCCAGGGATATTCTACCTCAGAGTACACCCTCAGCCCTATTTTTTTTGTTGTTGTTTTTGAAACAAGGTCTCACTAAGTTGCTGCAGGTTTTGCTGAGTTGCCAAGGTTGTCCTTGAACCTGTGCTCCCCATCTCAGCCTCCCAATTACTGAGCTTATAGGCATGCACCAGCACACCCAGCGTGAAACCACCTTCTGATTCTAAGAGTGAGAGAAGAGTCATTGATGAGGCATTGAATTTTGGCATATGCATTATACAAATGGTGGCCATGACCTTCTCAGCACTGATGTGTTGAATTAATCCCAAGTTACAACAGTCTCTGAGCTACAGTAAGGCCATCTTGAACAATTCTGCAAGCAACTGTTAAGCATGGAAAGAGTTTCCTACCCTCCATTCCCCATTATCTCCTATATGTAAGATAAGTCTTTTCATTTTATAATGCAGTTCTGACTGCATTATAATTCAACTCTCTAATTTTTTTCTATTAATCCACTGTGTGCATCATTATCTTTTTATAGTTTATGAGATAAACTATTTTTTCTCTACAATTTTTTTTTTTTTTTTTGCGGTACTGGGGATTGAACTCAGAGGCATTCTACCTCCGAGCTATACTCCCAGACCTATTTTTTATTCTTTATTTTGAAACCGAGTCTCACTAAGTTGCGGAGTGCCTCACTAGGTAGCTGAGGCTGGCCGCGAACCCGGATCCTCCGGTCTCAGCCTCCCAAATGCTGGGATTACAAGTATGCGCCACCACGCCCAGCTCTTTTCTCTACAATATTAATCCATGAATCTGATACATCCCTGGCCTGTCTGCATGGGCTTACACTGTTGGTAGGAGACCTACTACACTAACCATTTTTCAGCTTTATCCAGAACAAGATGTCTCTGTCTCCTTTTCAATCATTAAAATGTACATTACTTTTATTAAAATAGCTGAATGAAGTATGTTGGTATCAAACGTTATACACAGCTCTGTTAACCTTGAGTCTCAAAGGACTGTATTATAATTTGTTTCATGAATCCAGAGTGTGGCCTAGTTCCTTCAAAGGCAATGGTATCAGACTGCATAACCCATTACTTCAGATTGTAAGGTATGCCAGGAACATCAAGTTTGGGAAGCAAACTCTTTCATAAAAACACCTGGCAGGCTCTTCTGTTAGAATATCTGTTCATATCTATCCATATCTAATGGTGGCTTAGACCTGAAAACATTAAAAAACATTTCACCAATTTTAGATGGAGGGACTCTAAGACAAAATAGATCATTTTAAATTATTTAAGATATTATATATAACACATTTCAGAAACTCTAAAAAAGTCAGATAGATAGAAGCTTAAAGTTATTTATAATGAATAGCTTCAACCACATGATTAGCATCTTTACAAAAGAATTCATTTTTATAACAAATATATTTTGACATGAGAGCTATAAAGTCTTTCACAAATATCTTAATATTGGTAATATAGGCAGACTTACGTTACTAATATATTTTGTGGCATCTGAAAAACTATACACTCATATTTTGCCTTCATATAAGAAAATATTCTTATGGAAGAGAAATTTATTTTAATGAACATATTTTATACCAATATTCTAAAATGATAGTATAGTAAAAAGCATTCAATTTTCATTTCTTTCTATGACTGAATGATCATAACATCAATAACTAACAAGCAAAGTCATCATTTGATCACAGAGGCTTGAATGACTCCTTTTCCTTTTTCTAATTGTTACTTGCAAAGAGATAGATGGCTTTAAAATTAGCCAACCACAGAGGAGAGATAGCATCACTCGCATCATTCCTTCCTCCAGGAGATGAGATCCTCGCAAAGAGTAACTGTGACCTCCCTCGACACTGCTCCATACTGTCTCCCTTGGCCTTTGGCTTTATCAGGATTCCCGAATCTCTGACCCACACTCAAAGCATCAGTTATTGTAGTTACTTAGTATTATACTTAAGAAACAATTACCACTACAGATGGATATTGATGGGTAGATAAAAGTGGAAAGGATGGGAAGCTATCCCTTTATACCCTGTCTAGGATGACCATCATTCTTTCAAGAATGTCCCTGGTTACTTAGAATAAATACCTTTCTTTTTTATTTGCAGGTAAATACTTCCTCCTTCCTGATCAGCTGCAATAGAGGAACACTCATTTATCGAATAAGGCTGACTGGAACATGCTGGGGCTACAGCATAGGTGCCTATTTCATAGATGTTCCTGGTACTAGAAATAAAGGGTGCCTTCACCACTCCAAAACTATTCAATGTCTTGAATAGAAAAATCCACAAGAAAAATAACACTTCTCTGTCCAAATTATTCCTAAATATAAAGAGAATTTTGCCTTATTTTCTAGTATTTACAAATACTCATATTTTAGGTTCCTCTCCTATATACCTTACTAAATAGTAAAAGTACACTTTGCAGATGACGTATTGACCTGAAATAATTCTTGGTACCAATGTTAGGGGACTTGATAGATAACACCTGATAGAATGGATATAGTAAAATAGGTTGTAAAAAATAAGTGTTTCTGCATAGGAATATAATTGTCCAAAAGCCTTTAAAAATACAACTTTGAAATCATTATAATTAGTTGCTGGAGATCAAAAAAGTACAAGTACAGAAGGAATTTTTAAAAATACTGCTGGAAGGCATAAATAAGTTCTTGGGACTCAAGACATTTTCTAAGACAGCAGCAAATGTAGATTCAAAAAGAGCTGTATCTAAACACTTAGAAGTAAAAATATGATACTCTGGAAAACTAGTCAGTAGATCTAAATATGTTCTAGTGTCAACAAAACCACTAATGTCAAAAGCACATGTGAAATAATTGAATTAGTCGTCCAAGGCATGTGGGAAGCATTGAATGTTTTCATACAATTTAAGTAGCAAGAAAGGAGAATTTTTAAAATAACAACCTTATAATCATTTGCAAATGTATTAACAGATATGTAAAGTAATCATTTTAGTTTTTCATATATAATCTTTAAAACTTCTACCTTCCTGTTGGCCAAAAAGAAAAAAGAAAAAACACATTTTTGTATCTGCTTGCTGGGGGCACTTCTTTAAAGTGGGAATCACTTTCTATAAGGAGATTGCAGAATAGCCATTTCTATTGGTTCTCTGAGGCAGAGAAAAACATTTATAAACTAAATTTATATTTAAACTAAGTTTACATTTAGTTTTTTTGAAATAGTATGGGTTTAATTTTTGAAATAGTATGGGCTTAAAATTAAAATGCACCTTCCAAAGCTTGAGATCCCTCAGTCTCAGAAGTTTAAAAGTTACACAAATGTAGTACAATTGTTTTTGTATAGGAGGGACAAAACGAATAGACCATCTTCTAAAAACATGAGATAAAAAAAAAAAAACAACAAACAGAAAACCTATCCAAGACCATGTCAACAGATAAAATCATGCTGTGAAACACTCCGCATTCATCAACTCACTTGGTAAATAGCATCTGTCATGTAGGCGGCTAACTTGCTAGTCAGCTCAAGGGGATCTAGCACTGAGTACCGAGTCCCTGATTAGACTTAAGATGTCTTGAAGACTCTACAGGTGGCAGAGCCTAATCAGCACAAAGCAAATCTGATCCAACCTTCATCTGGAAGTTCAAGGTCTGGAAGCATCAAGAGAAACTTGCTAAGAGACAATGTCAAGGGCAACTTGCTCTGGAGCAAGTGGTCTAGACTATGCTCACTCTTACAGTGGGGTCAGCCAGATGTGCTGTCCTGCTGAGCTTCCTGAAGCACATGCTCTCCACAGTGAAAAGTGATCAACCCTGAGCACGGAGCTGAAGAGAGGAGAGGCGAGGCTCGGGGTCCAATCATGGCCACATGAAGTATGGTAGCAAAGTGTGGCCAAAACATGATTTTAACAAATAAAGAAGCCATCAGATTAATAATGCACAAATATCTCTGAATCCCAAGTGGACTATTATTACATAATTGGAGGAGTATTATTCTTTGAAAAAGTAATTTGGGGAAAATGTGCACCATGAGAAAACCATTGCTCATGTTCGTCTGCATGGCTTTTGTCCCATTACTCTACTTAAAAGGCATATGACTATAGTACACTTACTTCTATTTATTATGCATTTTGCATTTACATAAGATCACTTCAAAGCAGAAAATCAGTAAGAGTGACAATAAAAAGAAATTTAAAAAAAATGAAAATGTTCCATACCTGAGAAATCTGCTGCTAGGAGATCTACTGCCTTTAAAACCTTCACTTGCAAAATGCCAACATCTTTCATATCTTTCAGAGAATTCTGTAAGCACTGATAGGAGAAAGGAAGATCGCAAATGAAAATAGCTTTCTAATATACTATCAATGCTTTGAAGACTTATGGGACATACATTCCATTATTTCCCCCGGTCTCTATAAATTCTTAGCAAAGTTTCAAAAATGCATTATGTCAGCCCACAGAACTGTTAGACTCCTACAGCAGCCAGATTGAAAGAAAAGTGACTGAGAATTAATTAACTGCAATTTCAAAATAAACAAAAGCACATACAATCTACTTTTAGCATCGCCCCCTGGTGTTTGCACAGATATCCCACTGGGAAAACTTGTGAATAGAATCACATTTGGTCTTTTCCCCCTTTTTTGTATTTAATACAACTTTAAATTTTTCCTAAAGGCAGAATTATTCTGACCTCGACTTTATACAAACTTTGTGGATATTTTATGGATAGTTTAAGGACTAAACTTGGACCCATGTAGGTATTTATTACCACTGGAAAGAGAGTGGGGTTGGAAGTAAATTTTCTGATCTATGTTTTAGTCAGTTCAATAGAGGTTTAGGATCTAGTATCACCCTAACTTCACATTTTCTTTAATCTTCAGTTTGCATGACCCAAACCTTGAATATTTGTACTGGTCATTCTTAAGTATATTCAGCAATGCTTAAATGTCAACGTCTATGGCATCCTTGTGCATGAAAAAGATAGATATATGAACACTCTTCTCATGCCTACAGAACACACATCTATTGAAAAAGTGCTTCAAGATGTTCAGATATAATTTCCATAAGAACTAGAGAGCAAAAACCTGTGATAAGTGGAATGGCTGACTTTATAGGAAAACAGTAGAATCCATGTTATATAGGCATTTTAGGATTAAATAGCAAAAGCTAATAATAATAATCAATGTTTGTCTAATTTAATATGAATCATTCCCAAGAACTTTTGAAAGTTGTTTCTCTTCTGGATTTCCAACCTCAACCAAACAAACCAACCAGCCAACTATTTCTTTAGCTAAGATGAAAACATTTGAAATAAAATGATTTTATAAGTTAGAGGCAGAAATATTTGTAGGAATATCTGTTCTTAGAATCTAAGAAACAAATCCAGAGGTCTGTAACCTATGCCTTGTAATATAGCACTCTTTCTTCCAAACACGCTGGCCAGCTGCTTGAAAGAAACACTGGTAGCTGAAGAAACAACTGGTATTTCTATTTTTATCATGGCCTCTTTTTTTTTTTTTTTTTTCAAATACTACCCCCTCAAATCCTAAGGCATCGTTCAAAGCAATCATTACAATGCTATTTAACATTACTTTATAAGTACACATGATGACTCATGAATTTTGTATCTTTTGCAATTTATGCAGGGGAAAGTTTTAGTGTCTGCCACCAACTTTTACTTTGCTCAGGTCAAGTCATCAGAGAGAACATCAGTCCTGCATCCTGTCAAAACTTTTTTTTTTTTTTTTCCCCCAGAGTCCATCAACCTGGCACACCAGTCCTGTGCGGACAATGAGATACATTAGCTAGGTTTTGTACTCTGGAAGATAAAGAAGTTTCCAGCTGATCAATACAGCTATACAAGGAGGGATTCTGGAGGCACTGAAGTTTCTGCTGAGAATGCTATGGCCATTGAATAGGGATTCATCTTTGCTTCATTTTTATGCCACTTTCTAAAAGGATGCCTTCCATGCGTGGCAATAAAGTAAATGTATTGATTTACAAAGGAGATGGGATAAAAACAGAATGCAAAATAAAGGTACCTACAAAGCCAGAGCACATGCACATGCACATGCACACACACACACACACACACACACACACACACACAAAAGTAAGTGACAAGGAGACAGCCATCTGATTTTAAAGTGCTGAGTGGACTATCAACCACATAGCAGCTACTTAAGGGAGAAAAATGCACACTGATATCTTCATATGGGTTGTAAGGAACCTTCATGGCTAAGGATTTTCCTTCATCCAAAAAAAAAAAAAAAAAAAAAAAAGTCTGGGATCTTTAACCTTGCAAACATTAAAGTATCTATAACATTGCAAACATTAATGGTTGGTTTAAGAAAATCACTTTTGTGAGCTTTTATCGATATTCCCATTTGTATGTGCAAATAGGCTAAACCAGGGTCAGCTTCCTTGAGGATTTCAACATTCCCCAAAGTGTAAAAAAAAAAAAAAAGTCGAAATACCTTTCTGGCTTTTAAAAATAGCAAGGCAAACTCCAGTCTCCTTTCGCCTCCTTCTCACTGATGCATTAACCCCAAAGTCTGACATCTTGTTTTATGAGACACACAATTAAACTGGGGACAAAGATCTCTTTTGATGCAGTGTTTTTCACTTCATAGACTTTGTTCCAACTTTAAAAAGCCCGGGGGGGGGGGGCAGCGTTGTAACAAGGCGAAGCACTCACGTATCTCTGGGAAATCTGCTTTCTCTCGCTGGGGTCCGCTAAGGGGCAGACACACAGGTCGGAGACGGAGACGCCAGTGCAGGGGGTGAGTGTGATGAGGATCAGCAGGGCCCCCAGGCAGCTCTCCAGTGGCAGCTCCAAGCAGTTGGCTTGCTTCAACGGGAGGGCCGCAATGTCCACTTTACACCTAGAGAAATTTCAGAAGGCAGAGAAAGGAAACTGATAAACTCAGTGAAGGCCACCGTGGACCCTCCAAAGCACCTGTCTTGTACTTCATACCTCTCCCCCTACCTCCTCACACCTCACTCTGAGCCCAGGTTTATTGAGCAGTGACGGTTTCCAGGGCTCCCCTGACTCCAAAGACACGTTCCCAGCCTAGCATGCTCTAAAATTAAGGAGGGGAAAAAGTAAGGAAAATCCAAGACAAGGCAGCATCAAGGGACGGCACATGAAAAAGTGGCAAGTCAGGTCCTTTGCCAAATAAGATCTGAAGAAAGATGATGAGAGCCAGAATTAGGGAGGAAAAAGTTTCAAAGTTTAAGCATCACAAAGGAGTATTCTGCATGGCACGCCTGCTTGTGTGATGTTTTAGGAGCAGAGAGAATAAAGTATCTTGGTTTACGAAGAGGAGGAAGAAAAGACGAGAGAACTTCAAGTGGGATAGGGTTAATGGAGAAAGCATTGTTCTTCCCCATTATTGCCAACTGGTGAGTTTTTACTTAAAGAAACATGTTAAGGTGTTTTCCTAACAGGCAAGGTTCCGCAGGGTTTCCCCAGGTGGGTTTCTTTTTGACAAATGAAGCATGAGGTGCTGTTGATTGATCCCATGCAGGGGTGCTGCCAGGAAGGGTTGTACCCATCTGCTAGAAATCGCGTGTTTTCCGCCTCTTAACAACCAATGTTCTGGAGCTGTGGAAAACCTCAAACACATTGAAATACAGAAGCAAACACTAAAAAAACGAGGGCAGGAGTGGGGGCGTGCTGAGGTGCTAAGCCATTATTTGCTTTAATACTGAAAGCTCTGGGTTTGCCTGGACCACACCTACTATGTTTATGTGTGCAGGTGGGTAAGGAAGCTGGGATGGGGGGTGGGTGGGCAAGAGTAGTTCTCTGATGTAATTTTTAATAAGTCTTATTTGCTATCCACAATTATGGAATATGATGAATATTCAAGACTTTAGGAAAGGAGAGAAGCACTGCCTCTCACCATGAGCAAGAAGGATAGGATTGTTACCCTGAATCTTCAAGGCATTTTGTAGGTTAACAATGAACTAAAAATAGTTGACTTTAGCCAGGCATGGTAGTGCATGCCTATAATTCCAGTACTTGGAATGCTGAGACAGGAGGATTGCAGTTTCCAGGCCAGCCTCAGCAATTTATTGAGACTCTCAACAATCAAGCAAGAACCTGTTTAGCCGGGCGTGGTGGCGCACGCTTATAATCCCAGCATTTGGGAGGCTAAGACTGGAGGATCCGGGTTCTCGGCCAGCCTCAGCTACCTAGTGAGGCACTCTGCAAATTAGTGAGACCCTGTTTCAAAATAAAAAATAAAAAATAAGGCTGGGGGTGTATCTCAGAGGTAGAATGCCCCTGAGTTCAATCCCTAGTACCGCAAAAAAAAAAAAAAAAGAAAAAAAAGAAAGAAAGAACATGTTTCAAAAACAGTAAAATAAAAGCAAGGGGGTGCAGCTCAGAGGTAGGATGCGCCCCTGGGGGTCAGTCTCTGTTACTACAGAAGAAAAAAAAAAAAGGTAAACTCACAAATACATTATACAAAGCAATGCCAATTTTAAGCTACATGAATATATAGACAAAATTGTCCAGGTAAAAAAAATAAATAAATAAACAAACATGAGTATTTATTTTCTATTTACTCAAAGTGACCTCACTTAAAAGTAATGGCTTTTTACAAATATTAAATTAGTCCAGCTGTACCACTCCGGGGTATCTATCTAAAAGACACCAGACTACCATAGTAATCTGTACATATCTATGTTTATAGCTGCAGAACTCATAATTGTCAAACTATGGAACCAGCTGAGATGTCCATCAACAGATGAATGGATTACAAAATTATGGAATATAAACACAATGGAATTCTACTCAACCATAAAGAACAAATTTATGCCATTTGCAAGGAAATGGATGGAACTGGAGGTTATGCTAAGTGAGAGTGGTCAGTCACAAAAAGTGAAAGGTCAGACACTGTCCCTCATATGCCGAAGCTAGAGAGAAATTGGGTCACAGGAGAGACTCCAAACAAAGGAGGGGAAACCTAAGTGGAGTGAGGGAGGGGACCTGACTGAGGGAGACAGGAGAGGGGAGGAAGACTTGATGAGCGGAACATCTCAAAGGATATGATGTACACACACAAACTTATCAAAGACTATAATTGAGCATGGGAAGGTGGGGAGGAAGAGAGAGTGGGGCGGGAACTAGGGGCGGCTCAATGAGTGCTGTGTGAACCAACGCCTCTATCACCCTGAACTGCATCAAGATGTATGCACCAATAAAAAAATTGTCAAGTGTTTTTATTACAAAATATCCATATATTTTAAATTATTTTCTATGCTTCGAATCAAAATAATATTTTCTGTAGCAATGGGGAATCTTTTCAAATTACAACTTAAGCACTACCCATGAAAAAGAGAAGTTAGTTAATATTTTTATTTCATAAGCAATTATGTAAGTAAAGAATTTAATTTGCCTGGAAAGGAAGACATATCAAATGCTTTGATTTCATCATTCTTAGAAAAGCATGAACTCACATATTCTTAACCAACATGAAGTGGAATATGTGCTGAGGAATATTTCATTATTTTGTGCTATTATATATTTTTTCATTTATTAAGAAACTTCTTTAAGAATAATAAATGATCCAAATTTATAAGAATTTTCTCCGGTGGTCATTTTAATCAGTCCAAATTACCACAATTGTATTTGTGGAACTTTCTTTTTAATGCCACTAATAATGGTAATTTATTTTTCTCCTTTAATGTTTACTCTCTTGTGTGTGGGTGGTTTTGTTTGAACAGCCAAAAGTTATTTGGAGGCAAGTGCTCTGAAGGGTAATAGCATTTAGGGGTCAAAAGTAATGTATACATAAACAATATTAAAATTTTTCTTGGCTAATTCAAAGTCATCCTGACATCATTCAAAAGAGTAATCTAATAATGCTGTAAGCAATATTAGCATATTTAGGATAACTTTGCAAACTCTCCCAGTGACCATGGCCATGCCCAACTTGCTAGAACAGAGCAGTTATTTTAAACTAAATTTCAACCACATACCAGACAAAATGCAAATATCAGCTTTCTTCTCAAAATCAATACATTTGCACCAACTTTTGTCTGTCCACTGTGGAAGTGTTGGGCTTACCTCCTGTTTAAAGAGTATTTAGCTAAATAGGAAATGACCCTTGCATGCCAAATAGCTAGACCTAGCTTGGATAGCAGAGGCCCAAGAAGAACACCTTGAAGATACTGGTACCAACTTACTGAGATTCTCCATTCCCTCCCAAATACTGGGATTACAAGCGTGAGCCACCACACCTGGCTAAAAATTAAAACTTTTGCACATGGATTTTGACCTAACTTATTAGGATCCCTGCACTCACTGTGTGAACTGATATCTTAAGTCTTAAGAATTAAAGTACCCTCTCTCCCTCATTTTAACAACCAGTTCTTCTGTAAAGATAGCTTTCTACAAACTTTCCATATTGTTTTCATTTTATTTTTTACCCAACTGGCTTCCCCATTTATTCTCCCATTCTATAGGGGAAAAAAAAAAAAGAAAACATGGGAGAAACAAATAATGTATTTCAACAAAACCTGCCCTCCCTTTTTAACCTCTTTAAACTTCAGTCCATTTTGCTTCAGTTTGCCCTAAAGTTAGAAGGAGCAGAACCTCTGGAGTTTAAACAAAGGGAGGAAGAATGATATGCATTAATCCAAAGCTAGGAATGGCCATAGCAAAAGGCAGTTGCAAAAAAAAAAAAAAAAAAAATCAAAAACCTTTTCCCTTAAAATTTTAGATCCCTCTACTACCACAATATTTACCTAAACTTCCCCAAAAGGGAAGTACTAAGTGGATAAAGTTTTTTGTGTGTGGCTTTTCTTAGTTTCAAACATAGATCATTAGCTAAAATTTATAAGATATATTTTATAATACATTCATCAAAGGTATTTTAATATAAAACAATCTTGAAAGGAGAATCCAAGCTTCTCCTTTTCCATTTTCCATTAGAGTACCATGTTCTGTCAGAATACACTAAATAATTTGGTTGGTCTTTTAATATTTTCTACTTGCTACTGAAGACCTGCAAATTCTTTGTTCTTTTCCAAAGCATTCTTCTGTCAACTATTCAGTCACCTATCCTGGGGCCCAGGGCAGGATTTTTCTCATACTAAGATCATTTTTTTTTTTTTTTCTGTGAAGGACCAGAAATATAGAAATTTTGGTTTGTGGTCCATGGAGACTCTGATGACATTACTCAATTCTGCCCTTGCAGTATGAAAGTAGTGACAGACAATGTAAACAAATAAATGATTGCTTTTCAATACAAATTTATTTACCAAAGCAGGTAGCCATCAGGTCCACGGGCTTTAGTTTGTCTGGCCTGGACCTATAGAAATGCTAGTAAGTTAGCTATGGTAAGTCATGTAACGGAAGTATCTTTGTTTAGAATTACAAAGTTGGATTCAGGTAACACAGTCAAAGAAGATTATCAATATTAATCTAGATTTTTTTCAAAATAATTGTTAACTCATCATAGCCCAAGAGACTCTGGCCAAAACACCCAAATATCCGCTTGTGAATAAAAACCCATAAAGCAATACAACTTCTATAATTGCTCATCTGTCTGTGTCCTAGCCCCAGTGGCCCTGTGTGCGATTCTACAGGAAAGGTGAGAGAGCCATGTTGGAACAGCTGTTTAGAAGGTGCAAGACGATGGTCCTCAGGCGATCAGAAAATTCTCATCCCAACATCAGATTGTAGAAAGTATCAATGGATAGGAGCTCAACAAGATTTACATTCTATACATACTGTCGCCAATTCCAACTTGCCTAGGGAAGAGCTGCCATTCTGTTCCTCTATGGGAGACGGAGTCCTACGGCTTTGTGGCTCGCCCTCTCCTCTCCAGGCACAAGAAGTGACATCACCAACTCTTTCTGCCTTTTTTTTTTTTTTGCGGTACCGGGGATTGAACTCAGGGGCATTCTACCTCCGAGCTATACCCCCAGCCCTATTTTTTATTCTTTATTTTGAAACCGAGTCTCACTAAGTTTCAGAGTGCCTCACTAGGTAGCTAAGGCTGGCCGCGAACCCAGATCCTCCGGTCTCAGCCTCCCGAATGCTGGGATACAAGCGTGCGCCACCACGCCCGGCTCTCTTTCTGCCCTTTTCAAGTTTCTCAAAGGGAATGTGCCTTGTCTCTACCATACATCTGCCCGTGTTGTGGGATCTTATTAGAAAGCTTTTCTTTCAATCTCCTTGCCATGCCATCTACAGGTCTCTGTTTAGATCACTGTTCCAACCCCACCCCCCCACGCCCCATGAAGGCCAACTTGGTTTCCATTCCCTCTTTAGCTCACACCCCATGCTGCTGCTGCTGCTGCTGCTGCTTGTGAACCTTGGAAGATGGAATCCTCATCATTTGCAACCTGCCCACCGCACAGAAAGGTATTTGTGAATAAAATAGAGAAATAAATGAATGCCCATGGCATAAAAAACTCATAGTCCAAAAAATGCAAATTATCCAGTGCTTTTTGTTAAGTAACTAAATGTTTCAGAGTCTCTTTTTCTTTCCCTATGTTAAAATAATTAAAATAGATGTATTTCCTAGGTGCCTCCCAGATTAAAAATTCCTCACTTCTACTTACCTGAAGGAAACAGGGACTAAATTACTTTTGTGGGTTTTTTTTTTTATTATTTTCTGCCAAAGACACATATTAAAGCTTTCCTCTCTCACCCACAGGCAGTTAATGTGCTGATTTAGCATTGTTTCTGACCTCCAGTTCTTGTCTTTCTCCATTAATCCCACAGCATTTTAATGTTTTAATTCAACACATAATTTTACCATATCAGTCAAGCCAAACCTGCTCAAGTTTTACTTGCCATGATAGCTTTTAACCTCTTATTCATTACCATAATTCTATGTTTTATATTACAGACTGGTCAGCTTTTAACTTAAATGCAAGGGGCAGCAAAGAGTGCTACAGTTTTAAAAGCTGTAAATCTCCCAGGCTAAGGAAGCAGGCAGACAGGAAGAGAACGGTGCATGTGTGAAGCCCAGCTGTAAAAGCAGATCAACCACGTGGGGTGCAATTTGTCCAGAGAAATACACCAGCCCTGATTTTTCACTGCCTCAAAGCCACTAATAAACCGGTACAATGTCAGAGCCACTTTATAAGACCATCTGGGACCAAGGAGTGGCTGTGAGGCAGGCTAGTCAGAACGGGCTTACGATTCTTATTCTTAACTTTTCCAAATGGAATTAAGTGTAGAATACTCTGTGCCCAATTAATCTCTAGAATCACCAGGAAATGGAAAATATCCGCTAAGAAAATGAAAATGATCATTTTCTCTGCCAATCTCAGTATCATGTACAGGGAAGGAGGGGTGGTGGGCAGGGAGCTGGGGGCGGGAGGGGGTAAACTCACCAAGTGCTGTGTGTGTGTATGTTTCTATCAGTCTGAACTTCATTACGATATGAGACTACACTACTGATATAAGTTTATGTAAAAGAAAAAGGAAAAACGGAGAAAGAATATTATCTGAGTTCTTTGACAAAACACAAAATGGAATATGTATATTATATATTTTGTTAAAAAGTTGGAGCAGGTTAAACTTAGATTTATGTCTTATTTTCCCTAAAAGTTCACTATCTCTGTGTCACATCTGATGCTACCTTTGTTTGTTTTGCCCATGAACAAACACTAGAATCAGGCAGCGTGGTCTCAGGGGACAGTGGATCTTACTACACAACCACCTTCCCCTCACCAGCCCCAACCCCTTTTGAGTTACCTGTGGCTGAGGTTCAGGAACAGCCCAGAGGTGGGTGGACAGGGGTAGGAGTGTAAGTCAGGAAGCCTCACCTAACTCTGGAGCATTTGGGCAGGACCAGGTTTCAATCATCACCCAGATAATAACTGAGCCATGCGAACTGTGAAGTTCTCTTCGCTAACCAACCACTACCCCGGTTTTCATCCCTAACTACAAAACCACAGCCCTGTTCAGGCTAACCTCGCCCCTCAATCCCTCATTTAGCAGATGCTCCTCCCACCTTAAAGATGGTCACCGCTTATTTCTACTGGAATAAAAAAAGGGGGGGGGGGTGAGCTGAATTTTGATCATATTTCATACTTAACATTTTATAATTTTAGTCACAAATGTTGTTGGGCTCTATAGTTGCCATGCAGAATGATCTGAAATTTAACAGCAATGATACCCACTGTAGCCAAGGACAAATCGACATCGCTGCTATGAGTCAGGATGGGTGCAGGCTGAGCCAGTATCCCCGTTCTGCAGATAGAGACCCAGAATCCACAGCAAATCCACTGCCCCAATTTCACAGGGCTGGCTAGTTCGCAGAGTGATATCCCTTCCCTCATGTCAAACTGCCTACAGCAGGAAGCTTCACCAAAGAAAACTCCCCCAGAGAGGCTATCTAGAGCTTTAAATTTTTTAACATGAAGCTGTTATCCAAAAGGAAAACATGAGACCGGCCTTTAGGGACAGTTCATGTTCATTCCTGTTCTCTGAGAGCCTTCCGATATAAAAAAGAAGAAAAAAAAAAAGTGTTTCCCCAACAGTTGCAATATAAAATAGCTGAGCCTCAGAATGAATGCCACAAACAAAAAGAAAGGGAAATAAAACTCAAAATATTAAAAACTAATAAGAAGGAGCGGTAGCAGGCCAGTGATGTACTGAGCCCACTATCTCCTTGAAATCTGAGAAACAGCATTCTGTAGTAACAAAGGATTCTCCTCTCCTGCACATTTGATGCAGGGTAATACTGTGGACCCGCTCCCAAGGGACACTGTTGTTATCTCTCCTGCTACAGAAGAGGAAAAAGGAAAAGGATTCCAAAAAAAGAAGCAAAATAAAACTCCTTTAAAATCCATGAAGAGGAAGGACAGACACCAGAAGACAGGTAGATATCTGATACAAACAGGAAATGGCTAAAATTAAAAAAAAATTAAAAATGAATGCCCAAATGACAGAACATGAAATAAAAGGAACATCTTAAATTATCTCTTTGTCTCTGTGAAGCCACTCAACACTCGTTTAGGAAAAGCACTTCCTATTATGAGACAGGAACATGACAGTTCTATGACATGCTAAATGCCAAGGCATTCTTCTTTGCACCTACTAAAATAACACGCCGGCCATTCATCACTGGAGACCCAAGGTCCTATCCTTCAGATAACACCTGGGGCCACAGAGTGCTCTGCCTGTGTGTGACTTAGCCCTGCTCCAAGTTTCTGATTATGCTAGCACTGGCATCGTCAGGGCCCTGGTGTATCACAGCACTGACGACGTCACAGGTTCCCACAGTGAGGAATCTGAGGCGTCTCAGTTACCCTGTGTGGTCTGCAGAGGGAGGGAGAAGGTCCGACTTGTAACCTGACAGGCAGTGTCCTTGAAGCACCAGCTTCCAGCGTGAGCTGGGGGAGGGTGGCAAGACCCAATTAGCTATCCCCTTGCACAAACCTGGCCTGGGAGATTGTTGACACAGCAATGAGCGCTGTGTACCGAATAAGCATGGATCCCATATCTTAGACAATTATGTTAAGCACAGAAATCAGGGTTATAGCATGTGAGGGGCAAGGTTCTCAACTGCTAGAGATACTAGAGTGTGCATTGGAATGTAGGATGCTGTATATGTGGGTGTGTGGTGGGGTTCACATACATGCATTTTCCACACAATAATTGGAAAAAATTGGCATCTGGTGAATGAGTGGTAGATTGGCTAAAAATATCCTGCAACATGCCAGATGGTCCCATGCAATAGGGTACCTCTGTTGAGAAACGTTGGTGTCCATGGATACTCAATCCCTCACCCATGTATTTCAAGGGGTGCTGCTGAGGGAAGGTGGGACATTAACAGCAAGAAAAAGTAATGTTCTGGGTGCCAGGCACTGAGCTAAGTAAGAGCTTTGTGGGAACAAAGCACTGTCCCAGGTATTGGTTAGCTGGGTTTCATGCCATTTATATCTTTAAAGTTCTTGCTGTCAGAAAAAAAATAGTTCACCTCTGGGGACCTCTGCATTTCCCTGTTGCAAAATTGAGGGGTTATATTAGGTGGGGTAGTCAGTCTTTAGTTTTCAATAATAAACACCCTTTCCTAAACCAGAAGGCCCAGGTAGAGCACAGATAAATGTTGAGATGCTCTGGCTGCAGGAAGGAGATGGAAAGTGGCCCTTCCAAGGCCCCAGCAGTGACCCCCAGGCATGTCCTTGAATCCAAGTTCAAGGTCTGAAAAACAGGACCAAGAGATATTGGAATCTTTTTAAACGTTTGCGTTTAAGATTTGTGTGTGAATCGTACTTTTGTAGAATAAACAAAAGGCAGTGATATGATGGAAACTCAGAATCCTGACTCTGAAAGTGTTTCTCAAATCTGGGGCACCAAGTCATTTGGAAACTTTTCCCTCTCGACTTCCTCACACATTACATGGACTCTAATGCCACCAGCTTGCAAGGCTAGCCCTACAGAGCAGAGGACTTCTGTTTGTACCTCCTCCTTGTTAGCATGGGCTGGTCACCGTGTGTGTATTTCCTCATTTATTATACTCTACATTTATATTCACTTATTGTATTATATTATGAAGAAGCTATAATAGTTATGTTATTATTTGTTATAAATAGGGGTGGATGCTTTTAAAAGTTGGGAGAGTACAAAGCAAAGAAATTTAAAAAAAAAAAAAAAGGTAGATTTGGCCTTGGTCAATTCTATTATAGTTCACTACAAAGTCCATCAAGGACATTGAGGTTTCCATCATGGTAGGCTAAATTATGTAATATTTCACTATGTAGGAAAGGCCAAATAGAGTACATTGGAAATTTATATAAGCATGTCCCAGATAGTCCTCTATGGCATGTAATCTTTCTTTAGAGAATTCCTAACACAAGCTACAGTTGCCCTTCGATCCACAGAATCCACATTCACAGAATCAATCAACTGTGGATCAAAAATAATAATAATAATGATAATAAAATAAAATGTGTCTGGCCAGGCATGGTGGCATATGCTTATAATCCCAGTACTTGGGAAGCTAAGACAGGAGGCTTGCAGGTTCAGCAAATTAGCGAGACTCAGAAACCAAAGGAGACCCTGTTCAAATATGAAAAATGAAAAAGGGCTAGGAGTGTAGCTTCAAGGTACCTAGTACAACACATACAAAACAAACAAACAAACAAACAAAACAACAAAAAACCAAACCAAAAAAACAAACCTCGGAAATTCAATCCTTCAATCTCAGTACCATACACACACAAAAAAGTGTCTGTAATGAACATGTAAAGACATATTAAGTCATTATTCATTAAACAATGTATAGTTGGTAAACTATGCATGCTGCTTATGCAGCAATTGCATTATACCATGTCTTATAAACACTCTAGAAATAAAGTATAGGGGAAGATATAAATGAGTTGTATGCAAATAGTATCGATTTTATATGTGGGACACAAGCATTGCAAATTTTGGCATCTCTTTGCGATTCTTACAACGGATTCCCTATAGAAATTGAGGGATCATTGAATTTTCTTTCGTTTTCAAAGCTAAATGCCATTTACCAATTTAAGAGCCAAATCCCCCCTCAGGATTGGCTGCCCAGCTCACTGATGGTTCCTCGGGGTGGGACAGGAGTCGTTACCCATGGCCCCAAGAGTAAGACACCCTCTGAGTCCCGGCCCCATGCAGACACCAGCTCCCCAGTGAGAAGCTGAGGGGACTCACGTGCCCAGCCGCTCCTCGTGCTTTTTGCTGTCTTTTCCCCACACTTCAATGTCCAAGATGCCCATCCTGTCAGAGAAGTAGTGAAAGTCAAACTGTTCCTGCCACTGCGGGTTTGCACTCTTACACAGTGTCTAGAAAACATGCAGTTATAACATTTACTTTCTTAAAACGCCATTCATTGCTACAGCAGCTACACATGAACTTCATTTCTACACAGTGAGAGGTCATGGTCTTGCCCCTTATCAAGTTAAACATTCCTTTTTGGAACAAAAGTGACTTTGAGGACTCGGGAATTGGCAAAACATGACTTTTTAGTTGGCCCCCAAATTCAATAATTTATCTACCAAGCTTTTAAAAAATACTGTAAGAAGCCATAACTAATATATATTCACACCCAAATACATGTATATATAGTGGACATATATCAAGAGACAATTTGCAAATTGTTCATTTACTAAAGATAATACTAATTAGTTAATCAAATGCAAGGAACATTTTTGTTTGTATGCATTCTGTGCTGGTTTTAAAACTATATAAATTAACAGCTTGAGGTCTTTATTAAATCGGTCAGAGGCATTAAGTGAGAAACCTATAACTTGTGCATTGCTACCTATTTTTAAAATCCAGAGTCATTGACTCCAGAAAGTAGAGTAGAGGTAAGATAAGGAAATTCTAGCCATATTTCAAAACTAATGAGAATAGTTTGAAACCTCACAAGTATCTCTTCCTAATAATTTCAAACAGTGTTTGTTGTCAAGATATTCATTTCATTCTCATTTATAGAGATCCAAGAGTGAGTAAAATCCTTGGTCACTGAGTATTAGCTTCGAGGGCATAACATCGACTATTAAATCATAGCACCAACTCTTTCTTCATGAGAAAAACTCAGAACTCGACTATAGCCAATGCCACATGAAGTTATTTATGTTGGTTTTCATATCAGCCTTAATATATCAGATCACAAAATTTGGAAACCAAGAGGGGAGAGACTTACAAGAATCACAAATTAAATTTAGCATTCCCTTACCGGGACTATTGCAGATAGTGGACTACTTCTATACTTTGTCTTATTCCAAAGGGCTGAGTGGTTCTAGAGTTTAAAAACTTTCCCACAAACCTTTAGCCTGACCCGACTGGCTAAAGGAATCTAAGTGGTAACCCCAGATCTACATTTGCTGTGAGGTGCAGCCTAAAGCGTCCTGCTTAAAATAATTACCTACATATTTCTGGTATAACTCACCCTTGACTTTTCACATTTCTTATATACTATTCTTTGCATGTGCGTCATTTCTCCAGGACTTTGTGCTGAAGTGTTTCTAATATTTAATTTTGCACTGAAAATTGTACACTACAGACAACCTCCTGCCTCCCTAAATCACTTTCCAACTTGTCTGTATCTCCCTTACCCTTGATTCTGGAAAGCTTAAAATGCAAATATCCCAGGGTCTATTTCAAAATCCTTTTTTTTTTTTTTTTTTTTTTTTTTTTTTTTTGTGGCTTTTGGCAAGTGACATAACTTTCAAATACCCTAGCTCTTTCGATTTATAAAACATAGGAAATATTCCTGTCTGACAGTTATGTAAAGCTAATTAATTTCCATGGTCTGGAGACCATGGTTTTGAAATAAAACCCACACCAAATTACTAAGATTAAAAATTAAATGGAATTTGGGTTGGCAATATAAGATGAATGCTTTTTAAAGATGGTTAAAAATGCCGTTACTTTCACTTTGAATACTTTTTCAGTCTATTTAAAAAAAAAAATCACATCAAAACCCAGTAGCACTAGATAACTGTTTTTGATATTAAGTGAGCAACAGCAAAGGGTATATAATTTTGAAAATGTTTTCAGTTATATATTTTAATCCAGATATCAATATGCAATTTTATTTATATAGGATTTTAAAAACATTATCCTTCTCCTGCAGTCTATGAGACATTTTGCTCATTTTCAAAATGAAAATAAATTGTTCATTCAAAGCTATGATTTAGTAAGCTTTCTCGTGCTCTGAGTAACTATATTAAAATAAATTAAGCAAACGAAGCAATACCCTTATTAATTGGCTGCATGTATGCCATTATTTTGTTTTCTGTGATTCTCTTTAATACAATTAGGAAAGCTAAAAATAGTTACTTCTATTCTTATGAAATGCAGAGTAGGAAAACAGCTTTTATGTATTTTTAATTCCTGAAAAACACTGTCCTCCTTACGGAATCGGCAGAACTTACCTTACTTTTATACCTTTGATCTCCCAGTTTTAACTGGACAAACATCTCGGCCACATTTCCTCCCGAGACATTCTTCCCTTCCAACAAAGTGATGCTTACAATCCCGTTCCAGAGTTGGTTCTTTTTCAAGGATTCTGAGAGCCGCAGGTGGCGTATCAACGAGGACTAAAGCAAAAAAAAATAAAGATGACATATATGATGTGCTACTAATTCTTGAGAGTGACCCTGGCAATCCGTGTGTGTGTGATTGTAAAATCCCTCTCTGTCTGGCAAGATGTGCTGTTCTTCGTTTGCAAATGTGCAGTCCCAGTTACAGGACTTGCTTCCCAAGCTTTGGACTTGTCACAGTATAGCAAAGGATGAGTAGAAGCAACACTTTGATTTGGCCCTGGCTTCTGATCCCATCCAGATGTGCTCTTTGGTAGGAATCCTTAAACTGGGCCTTGGCCTCCTATAATCCTAGGAAGGAAGAAAGGCATTCTGGGAAGCAAGGATATAAGAACAAGGCAGGGCTTTGCAGGGAGCACACCTTTGGGCATTTAGAAACAATGGCTAAGAAACTTGGCCTTCACAGTTGAAACTGTCCCCACTTTCCTTTGGTCCTTGGGCCACTACTAAAAAGCCCTGTACCACTGTAAGATCCAAAGTAAGCTTGCAATGGATTACCCAGCTTCATACATCTAGAGAGCAGAATGGGACAGGGCAAGAAAGGAAGGGAAATGTACTAAGTACATCTCATAGCACCTGGGATCCGATGGGGGTTCAGTAACTGTTAACTTACTTTTCTTTTTCTAGAATACTTATGCATATTTATACATACCTTAAACAGAATATAGAAAAAAAACAGGCAAATTTCCCCCATTATCAAATGATAAAGTTCATAGCTGTACTTTACTTTTAATTTCCATTATGTAAATTTTAAAACATGCACAAAAGTAAAGAGAATAAATAGTGTACTAAATCTTCATGAGCTGGGTATGGTGGTGTAGACCTATAATCCTAGTACTTGGGAAAATGAGACAGGAGGCTTGCAGGATGGGGGCCAGTCTCAGCAACTCAGTGAGATCCTCAACAACTTAATGGGACCCTGTTTCAAAATAAATAAAACAGGACCATGGATGTAGCTGAGATAGAAATCCCCTGAGTACCACCAAAAGATAATCGCCTAAAAACAAAAAAACAAAACAAACTCCATGTACTTATGCACCAGATCCAACATTTGGCCAACATTATTTCATCTGTCTCTTCCCTTTTTTTTTTTTTTTTTGGCTGAAACATATTAAAGCAAAACAAAATGCATATTTGTTTTTATATAGCCATCATGCCACGATGATTAGACTTAAGATTGGCCGTACTTTCCTTAGTATCATTAAATACCCATGCCAATTCACGTTTTCCTGATGGTTGCAAGGAAGCCTTTCTATGGCTAGTCTGAGCTAGTCTTCCTGCCTGACCCACATGTGGTGCATTTAGTTGGCAGAGTTCATTTAAGGCGTCTGTTCAATAAGCCAAAGAGCTCAAGCACCGACTTTTTAGTTGATGGAGAAATAAATGGGCTAAAGAATGTAAATGGTGCAGAGCCTCATAGTTTAGCAATGAATTTCTAACCCTATATATTCTTTCCTGTCGTCTGCCCACTATATCTTGGAGATCATGTAGACACCAATTTGCTCAGACACCAGTTAGTAACAATTTATCACAACAAATGGTATGTCAGGCCCATATTAATTATATACCAGCTTACCTCACCCAAACCATGTCACTCCGCCACTCCCAATAAATATAATGCAACTGTGCTGCATCAGACACTTTCTGATCAGTTGGTGATAACCTTAAACATAATACTCTTAAGATATAATCCCAGACTTCTTATCCATGCTGCTTTTCTGTTGACACTCCCATTCATGTGTGCTTGTGCACACTCAAACACACACACACACACACACACACACACACACACACACACACACAGAGAATTTAGAACCTCTGGACACCACAGGGTGGGAAAATGGGTAAAGAATTTTTAAAAAAAGAAAAAAATAAAAATCCTCCTCTAGTAAACATGAGCAATTCTTTAACGGCTCTTCGCAACTGGGCTCAGTATGGAAGGTATTCAATAACAAAGGTTTATGAGACAGTGAAATTTCAATGACTTTTATATTTATAACAACACACCATCACCGTATATAGACAGGCATATGCATGTGTGTACATTTGCAGGTATATATATAAATGCAGAATATACTTAATATATTTTATAGTTTGGATAAGTGCATGGGCTGAGAACTTCTATCTTAAAGCCAAAATGAGCTTTTGATTCATATATCCTGCTGCAACTTTTTGCTTTTTTCTTCTTCTTAAAAGTTTGACTTGCCAACCAACGAGCTAAAGCGTGACCTGTCCCATGCCCATGCTTCAAAGTTCCGACAGATATATTCCTCCCTAAACACTGCAGCTATTTCAAAACCCTTTTTATAAAGTAGGGAGTTGTGTCCGCAAAGGATCAAAGGGCATCCTACAGTCTGGCAATTGCCTAAGAAAAATGGCAGCACTTCCATGAAATATGCCCTAAAATAATTCTGTAGCTTGGTATGTCCTAATTTCAAATTGGATGTTTATCTTGGAAAGGTTTCTATCTAACTTGTCCATAAAACAGCTCCACTTAGCTCTATGAGCTCTGTGGAAATGGAATCCAACGCTGGTTATTAAGGGGGCCAAGAGATAGGTTCCATATGGCAGAACAGCATGGGAGGGCAGGGCTGCGGCCTGCGGCAGGCGCGGCTTGGCTGGAGCTCCTGATCTATCCGCGGACACTCGTTGCATTACACCAGAACATCTGGATTATTGCTTGTAATGTCCCTGGGAAATATCCATTTTCCATCAAAGCCTTTATCTATCTCAGTCGGACTTTGAACATTTTAGTATTTAACACAGTCATGTTTGATCTGATGGACGCTCTTTGCTGTCCAAGTTTTTTTTTTTTTTTTTTTTTCTTTCTTTCTTTCCTCCTCCTTCCTAAGGGGCTGCATAGAAGTATTTATTGCAGAGTTCAGATAAGAACACAAGACCTTTGTTCTACTTATCTCACTCTCAGTATTTCTGCAAAGGCAATCTGCAAAATAAAAGGTCTCATCTGCAAGTCACATTGTGTGTGTGTGTGTGTGTGTGTGCTTTAAATTAGAGAAGTTTTTTCATTCTTTGAACATTTCTCTCCATCCTTGGGAGTCAGGATGAGGCATCAGAAAGTCTCCGTTGGGGACAAGGTGAGCCCTCCTATGTATGCTCAGTGACCAGGCCAACTAGCAAAATCTTTTGTGTTCCTCCAACACCCTTTCTGCCCATAAGGAATTGACTCATCTTCACTCACTCAGTTATAGTTGAAGAGCTCACAGGGTTTTGTGTCTGTGCCCCCGCCTATAAGTGAAATTTGTCATCTTAATGCAGTCTGGGATGTGAAAGGAGAGAAGGAAATGACCCATTACCAGGGAAGCCCACTCCCCCTGACCTGAACAGAAACAAACACCAGCAGACAGAGCAAAGTTTCTGGGTCCTGACCCTAATTCCTTAGCAGACATAACGGGTAAAATATAGGACATCAGGGGTTTGTTATGTTTCTCCTTCTTCCCAGAGGATCAGAGCCTCTCACTGCTTCTACATTGATTCATTCATGTGCGCCCTTGTTCCTGGATCCCCACTCTGTCAGATCCACACCCATTCTTCTAACGCAGCAAAAACAATCTTCATGCCCAGGACACATGCGCTAGTTATTAATAATGGGGAAAAGGCACAATAGTCAGCTTACAAATGTGTTATTGGTAAAAAATGAAACAATCTTAAAAATATAATTTACTTCCAAGTCATGACAATCCCCCAGTCAAGAAAGGATGGGAAGGAAGGGACCAATATTGGAAGTGTCTTCTAAGGAATTTCCATTTACTTTAAGCTGGGAAGATTCCCTTCTGAGTCCTCAGAAGTTTTTGATCTACAAATACAGTCTCAAAATAGTGAATGTGCTGTCATTCCAAGGACATATAAAACAGTCTACAGCTTGGTGACATGCATTATTTGGGGGATACGTGCTATCATGCATGTTGGGGAGAGAATGGTGTGCCCCAACTCCCTGATGTGGCTGTAAAGGGAACCCAAGCATGATGGACAGGTCATTTCAGTACTTCCTGTCTGTCCCCAGCCAGGCAGAGTGGCAGAGATGTTAGGGGGAAAGAAAGATCCAGAAAGACAGCATAGAGTCAGAAACCAGGGCTACAGCTGTCAATCTCATGGTTACATTCATCTGGGCCACATTTTAGAACTGACTGCTGATCAAAACCATGGGTCAGTGATTCAACATACTTCTTACATGTCACAAAATCCAGAAAAAGGTGGGGTGGCAAGAAAAAACTGTAAGGAGGACATACGCACAAGGTGTCAAATGCTGTCCTGGTACTTCATATATTGTCACAGTGACACAAGTATAAGACTGTTAATGTTCCTGTGTTGCCAATGCATCTGATTTTTGACTCTAATCAATTATTTCTCAATGGAAATACCCCCCCAAAATCGATCTATTTTGTAAGAAAAATGAATAGTAAAGCAAGATTGCAACTACCTTTATCCCTGCTTTGAAAAGTTGAGTGAAACATTTAGCCTAGAATGCATCTCACTGAAATATTCCCTTCAAGCATTTTCAACATGTAAAACTACTGTTCCTTGTCAACAGCTTTTAGAGCAGGACATGAGACATGAGGAGATCCACACTACAGAACAGGCTCCCAGACAAGGCCCTCCTCAACAGCTCCTTTACATCATCTGAAGAGGGTCCTGTAGGCATAAATTCTAGAACACCACAAGAATCTGCACTAGAATGAAAAGGAAAGCCTTTTAAGTTTCCCACACATGCATGTCCATGGAAGATACAATTTATATTTGTAGATGAAAACTGTATTGCAGTTCCAAGGAGACGAATAATCTGTGTAGACAGACATTAGCTTTGCAAGCTCTGTGTTAAATACTTTGAAATTATGACTAAATATCATCACTCCAGGTTTCCACTTCAAAAAAAAAAATTAAGCAAAGATTGAAAAAAAATAAAGACTAAAAATATCCAATGATTCTTAAAAAGAGTTTAGGACCAAGGAATGTCTTCTAATGCTTTACTTGCTATGAAGATGTGAAGGAAAAAATAAAGGCCGTATGATTCGACAAGGTTACCTTTTTGCCCTGATGCCTAAGATGCTCAGATGCGCTGATACGCAATTATATTGATTATCTAGCTCACTCGAAAGCAACCGAGAGTGCAGGGCAGGCACCTGAGCCAGGGTCTTCTTACCCTGCCCTCCCCCCGGGCCTTTCTGGGTGGCAGTGACACCTATTGAACTTCGAGGCCTGCCCTTCCCCACATCTCTGGCCTTGACTCCCACTATCCCAGCACCCCACTTCGCTCTTGGGTACAGGCCAGTGGTTCTCAATCCTGAATGGACCTCAGAGCCACCTGGATAGTGTGGTCAAAGTCTGTTGGGTCTCATGCCCTGAGATTTTGACGCAAGAAGTCAAAGACGGGAGATAAGAGGTTGTCTTTCTAAAAGTGTCCCCCTGGGAATGATCCAGGGCGCCACATTTTGAAAACCAAGTTGTTTGGGAGCCTACAGAAAATAAACAGTGTGGGTTTCTTGCCAAGCATCAGGGTCATTTTATGCTACCATGTATCCATATGTTTCTTCTTCTCATTTGTGAAGAATCTCTGCAGTCTTCTTTAAAGTCTTCCCCCATGCCCAGATTCAGGCTTGCCCTGCCCACTTGCAAGGCCAGGATACAGGTCTCCGCATGCCCTCTGAGGATCCCAATTCCCCTTCTCCTCGCTCTGGTTGGCTCATCAATTCTGGTGGATGTAAGTCATCTTTGTACTCAAGGACCTTGGGCCCATCACCAGAGGCTCAGTGAGAGGTTTGGGGTCAAGCCTCAGTCTAATATCACTGAGCTGGGAGAGAGGATGAACTGTTGAGGATGACAGCACCCCCATCCTGCAGATCTGGAGCCCACTCAGGTTTGGAGGGTTCCAATCAAACTGAAGGCCCGAGTTGAGCATGTCTGCAATGTCCACTGAGGTCATTCTTAAGGGCATGCTGCCCCAGACTTCATGACAAGGCAGCAGCAGAATTGGGGTTAAGATATTCCGCAGATCACTTTGAACCTCACTATGATGTAGCCTCAACAATGCACTAATAACATCATTATAAAAGATACTCAGCGGTAGTTCCATGCAATGCTACACCTAGATGAAATACAGACAAATGGAGTTCGGGTGTAGCTCAATGGAAAACCCCAGGCTTAGCATAGCACACGTAAGGCCCAGGATATGATTCCACTCCCCCTCAACTCTAGACATACAGGCCCAAGGTTTGATCCACCCCAAATATAGACATAGGTGATAGAAATAGATGATAGATCAATTATAGATTATATGGAGATACATAGGCATGGATTAGTTACATTAGATCTCAGAGAAAGAAATAGAGATAGGTATGTAAGTATGTAGATCTATGGGGCAGTTGGAGACTACAATTCTCCAATCTTTTGCATATAACCAAGAAAGTAAAAAGACCAAAAGTGTTAATTTCAGTGGGCATTTGAGTTAAGAATGTGTACGGATTAAAATGAGGGGGGGGGGGAAGCCAGGAGTTGTGGTGTACACTTGTAATCCCAGTACTTGGGAGGCTGAGATGGGATCGTGGCCAGCCTCAGCTACTTAGTGAGGCCCTCCGGAACTTAGTGAGACCCTGTTTCAAAAATAAAGAATAAAAAAGGGCTGAGGGTATAGCTAGTTTAGAGGTAGAATGTCCTTAAGTTCAATCCCCAGTACCACAAAAAGAAGGAAGGAAGGAAGGAAGGAAGGAAGGAAGGAAGGAAGGAAGGAAGGAAGGAAGGAAGGAAGAGAGGGAGGGAGGGAGAAAAGAAAAAAGAAAACCACCAAGAAGCACTATATTCTTGGGGAGAACGTTCTGAGTGCAACACCCTCCCCCATTAGGTTCTCAAGTGGACCACACTTTCTCTTGCAAAAGAGTTTGCTTGGACTGTTCCTTGGGTTTACACAGAGATATGACCAAAGAATCTATTAGAGAAAGAGGTGCAGTCAGAGAGGCACAAGATACCCATTCTGCATTGAGCAGCACCTTTTCAACTCAAAAGTACTTCCTTGGAGGAAGTGGTCATGAATCTTACTGGCCTCTGGTCACAGTGCAGCTGACTGAAGGTAGATGAATAGGAAGATGGGTGGGCGGATGGATGGATGGACAGAGGGATACAGCTTCCTTCCAAATTCTTTGGCTGTCTTCTTTCAATTTAATTTCTCTCACATCAAACAAGCCTCACCTCTCACTCATGAAGCTGGCTAGAGGCCAGATGACCAGGAGAACTAGAAAAAGAAGCCTGCAGAAGTGAGCCTCTGCAACACCAGATGGGCTGAAATAAAAAACCATGAAGCCAGACCGGCCAAAGATTGTTGCCACAGTCATTTCTTACATGCATACATGAAACACGTTACACTAGTATGGGTCTCCTCTCTTACCTTAGTTGACAGAATAATGAAACCACTGGGTCAAAGAAAGGCTACGTAAGGGTATATACTGTATCAGTAAAACTAAAGTAAAAGAAATCCTTACTTAGTTAACTTCCTTAACTAAAGAGCTATTATGTTTAGACACAGCACCCCTATTCACCCAATAATAGCAAGTGTAAATGTAGGGGTGTGTGTGTATACATGCAAAGTTTCTGAATATAATCAGTTCGTCAATTCCATTTTTATAATTGCTTTTTCCCACTTTTCCCATTAGACTGCACAATATAAGTAGTAATTGCTGTTAATTCTCTTCTCCATGGCTGTTAAAATCATTAGAATAAAGGAAAGCCAGGCCTGGGAAGAGACCTATTCACAGCAAAGATGAGGCCCTGGAATCAAATTCCTGTCTCCCAAGTAAATGCTCACTTTTTAAAGGCTTTTGTGTAGAACATAAACCTATTTTGGAAGGAAGTCTCTATATATTGACTATATTGAAATCTAGGGCAGAATAGTAAGGAAACTGTCCAGAAAAGACTCCACAAAGACTCTGCCATTCAGGATATCGTGAAATTATAAAGTTATGGGGGAAAGAATCAACATTCTCAACAAAGCTACTATAAGAATAAGACTGAGGTGAAATATTTAATAATTTATATCATGAACTTAGATTTATAATATTAAGACCAAGACTTTTGATACTTATAGCTCAGAAATCTTCATGTCAAACATTATCATAAGAAAATCTTAAAGAAGCTTCTAATTTAAAAAAGTCCAAAAGATAACTTGAACCAAGTTATTTTAACCACTTTTACAGAGTGTTAATTACAGCGTCTACAGTTTCCATGGGACTCATTTTCATAAGCAAAATTAGAAGCTAGGCTCCTTTTCTCTTTAAAACTGCATGCTCTCAAGAAACAAAATTTCAGCCTAACTCTTAAAAGCCTTCACCAGTGTATAACTCACATGTCACAAATAAGATCATAAATCATTTCAAAAAACTGTATCTACAATCTTACTAAGCACATAGATGAGGTTTAGGCATCTATTACATTTCTGAGTCCAGTACACTGAAGTCAAAATTTTAGAAAGTACCATGACTAGTGGGAAAGAAAAAACACAGCTCAGTTTCAGAGACAACTCTGCAGGGGGTGGGGGAGGGGGTGGGAGTGGGGTGTGTGTGTGTACATATAATATATATATATATATATATATATATATATATTGCTCTCCAGATCCTCTGTTCCCTTCATATTTTTGATGTCTTTATCCAAGCCGTCAACATTTTTTTTTTCTCTCTCCCTCTTCATTCCTCTGGCCATTCTTCCATAACCTCTCCTACCCTCCCTAGACTCCAATATTCCCCAAGCTCACAATTTTTCTTTCTAGCCTTTATGTGCCTCAACAAACTGCCAGTGCTCCTCCACAGACCAAAGCTCCCTAACTAAAGATGGTTATTGATGTACAGTACCAGTGTTTTAGTGCAGCAGCAAAATCAATAAACGAGAAAATACTGCTTTGTCAGGCTTCACCAAAGCATTCTGGGAAACTTTACTGCTTGGGGTGGTTACAGAAACTCTTAATATGGGAGAGTGAGGCGAGCCGGGCTCCCTTCTGTGGTGAGAAATGATGTTCTCCTACCCTCTAGTGACTATAAAGGAACAAAGCAAAAGTTAGAGGGATTTTTTTTTTTTTTGAGGCAACATTAAACTAGCATTTAACATTTCCATTTTATTTCTACAAAGAATGAAACTCTTAGCATGCACATGAACCAGTAGGATAATCGATCTCCTTTCCAAGGCTATTTTTAAATATTCGCAATGCAAACCATGTGCCTTGTAGTAAGTATGTAGCTGAACTTTTTAAGAATTAGCAGAAGTGCTAAGTTGTAAATATTTTGGGGATTTTATTACTATAATGACTTTCATATTCAGTCGTCTCAGTTATGATGTGTTAAATTAGTAATTTGATAAATTATTAAAGTAAGGAACACTCCTACCATGGTATACCTATGCTTTTTAAGATACTGAGAATGTAAAAAAAAAAAAAAAAAAACCGAATCACAAGTACTGTAGGAAGAAGTCTTTAAAGAAATTCTTACCAGAAAATAAATGGCTTTTTTCCAGAAGCTATGGATACATAAAATAGACCTGGTACACATTTCCTTCAATCGGTTTACATTGCTCCTCTGGTATTAGTGCTGGTTTCTAATGGTAAATAACTTGCTGAAGGACTAAATCTAACCATGCTACATTCTAAATAATCCAAGCTTAATTGAGTGTAAAATTCTAACATGGCCAGTACATATAAAATGTCACCACCCAAACAAGTATATGTTCAAACATCTGGCAATGCCCTTATTTAATGAGATTTTAAAGGAAAGTGTCCCCTTCTCATTCATTATAGCAATAAGTGGCAAAAAAATATGGTGGCACTAAGGGTTAGGAAGTATCAATTATATCTACATTTATATAATGTACAAAGATAAAGTTTTAGTCAAATGATCTAAAGAAAAAATAAGTATATTTACCTTGCTGGCACTTAACCTCTTCCGATTTGACCAGCGCTGGGGATTACATCGTGTAGCAAAAATCGCAAAACAAAAAATGGAATAGTTAGTTAACAATGTATTTATATTACATTATATGGCACAGATTGCATTTGGATGAGTGGCACCCAAATTCTCAAGTTTCCAAGAAAGCACATTTAAGCAAGAAGATATAAACAAAGAAAAGTCATGTTTATGTGACAATGTTACATAATTTTCTCAAAGCATTCAGTGCACAAAGGCAATAGGGGGTAAATACTGTTCAGTTCTGAGGAATACATTTGTTCCTTCAATTATCTGAAAATATGATTTTTAACTCTAAAAAAATGTGAAAGACAGGTTTCTCCTATTTGAAATATTTAGATAGCATTATGGAATGCTTATGAAATTCATGACCAGTGTTAGTTCATGTTTGTTTCCATAGTTTTCCATAATAGAAAACATAATTCCTAGTTGGGCATGGTGGTGAACGCTTGTAATCCCAGTACTTGGAGGCCGAGACAGGAGGATCCGGGTTCACGGCCAGCCTCAACTACTTAGTGAGGCCTTCTGCAACTTAATGAGACCCTGTTTCAAAATAAAGAATAAAAAATAGGACTGGGGGTGTAGCTCAGAGGTAGAATGTCCCTGGGTTCAATTCCCAGTACCACACACAAAACAAAATCATAATTCCTTTGTTTTAATTTTTTTTATTTTTATTTTTTTGCCTATGTGGTGATGAGGATTGAACCCAGGGCCATTCTCCCTCCAAGCTCCACCCTCACCCCATTTCACTGTTTACTTGGAAACAGGGTCTCACTAAATTGCTGAGGCTGGCTTCAAACTAATCCTCGGTCCTCAGTCTCTCCAGTACTGGGATTACAGGTATGTACCACCATGCCAGACATCTATCTACTTCCATAGGATAAATCTCAATATTTATCATTATTACCCAACTAAAAAAAAAAAAAAGTTAGCTGGACATGGTGATAAACGTCTATAATTTCCAGTACATGAGAGTCTGAGACAGGAGTATCACAAGTTTGAGGACAGCCTTAGCAACTTAGTGAGACCCTCAGCAACCTAGTGAGACCCTGTTTCAAAACAAAAAATAAGACTAGGGGTATAGCTTGGAGGTTGAAAGACCCTGAGTTCAATCCCTAGTACCACATACACAATTGATGATTGATGTATCACTGAAGGAGCGTATACATTTATTTTCTGAACAACAACAAAGAAATTCAGCCCTGTTATCTTCTGATCTCTCATTTTTCTTGCTAAGGCTGTTGGATTTCATCTACAATTAAAATTCTCTCTCAACAAAATCCTCTCCTTACTCCTACCTACTGTCCAGCACTTAGGAAGCTTCTACTCTGCCTGGTTAACCAGCTAACTGGTTGTTAAAACTTGGATAAATTTGGAAGATTACAACTTAATTATGGACCTAATCGAGCAGACCACGTTTACTATTATGCTTAAGGAAAAAAAAAATCCTTTAGGTAAATGACCTGTCCACTTTGCCAATATGTTTTCCGAGTAAATTAGAAACCAGAAAACGAATAGTCTGCAGGGGAAATCCACTTCCATTCCATTGACCAGCAAACTAGAAACACTGGCGGAGAAAAGACTTGAAAATGCTCTTCTGTTAATAACTGCAAGCTCCACATTCCACGCATGACATGGAGTTGCAAGTACTACCACCAGCCTGTGAACATCAGATTAGCCAGTGTTTTCTCAACAGAGTGACAGATGTTTTCACTCAATCTGACCACCAAAATTAATTGCCATCTCAGAGGTGCATGGGCTCTTTAGGACCCTTTGACGTATAAAACCTCATATTTGGCTTTTTTTATAACAATCACAAAAGATAAATAAAACAGATAAGGATATGAATGGAAAGTGACCGGCATTGCTCACTTGCTGCGATGCTACCAACTATCATATACTGAGTGTCTCGAACCCATGCCAAGCATCAGGTTGGATCATCACAACCTTCACGATCACATAAAACATATGCTTTTCTTCTCCTCCTTTTACACATGAGGAAACTGAAGCTCAGTAGGTCTGTGAATCTGACCAGAGCATTGACCACAGAGTCCAGCATTTTGACTACAGTCCTACTTTGTCCACTGAAAGGAAAAGAGTGTGTCCGTTGGTTTTCCAACCAGGTTTTTGCCTTCACACCGTCTCATTCATGCTCAGATATATTTAAATCCCTGGACAGGATGGCAAATTCAGAGACAGAGAGACACGCTGTGTGTGTTAAGATTTTCGCCGGCTTGGTTCTAAAACAGCAAAACCTACCTGAGTGATAATGGGTACGGAATTGAGAAGTCAAACGGAAACTCCAACAAATATTAAACGAAACTGACCATTTAAGGGCTGAGAGTTGTAACACAGTGGTAGAGTATTTGCCTAGCATGCATGAGGCTCACAGTTCTATCCCCAATGCTAAAGGGGATAAGGGAATTTTACAAGCAAATTATCCCAACCAAATAATCGACTAACCAAGTGTTAGCCATTCCCCCTTAAAAATCCCAATATAAAAATGCCTTTAAATATTAACTTAAATTCAATGAAAAGAACAAACGTTTTCTCCTATCTATTATACCCAAAGGGCTCATGATTTGCACTGTAAGCTGAATAACTACGTGTGGCTCAGAATAAATTATTCCTCAATTAATTATTCCTTGGTTGTACTTTGATAAAAATCTATAAAAAGAAAAAACTACGAGTTGGGATAAGAGAGAGCAGGTAGGATTTTCTGTATTATAGCTCCATAAGAATACATGAAAAAAAAATTGTATTGTACATTAGACCTCTGCCAGACAAACCAAGAATAAGAATGCTCAAGAGTATCAGGTCACTTGAAAAACTCCTCAGCACAAGCGGTGGGGAGGCAAAAAAAAAAAAAAAAAAGGGCCAAACTAAACACAAGGAGAACTGTGGATATTCTTATGACTTTGAAAAAACAGATCTTGAAATGTTTTAGCAAAACAAATCTATGCCACCTCGAGGGTTAATTGCTCTGCAATTTGAAATCAATTGAAACTAAAAGTCCATGACTTTAAAACTCCAAATTTTAGCATTATTTAAATGCATTTTGAGTGCCAGTAGAACTGTTAAACATGATCCAATGTACTATAGAAAAATCTACAACTGTAGTCACATAAGTATATGCAACATTTTCTTTTTTTAATTAATTAATTTATTTCTAATTGGTGCATTGTAATCATACATCTTTGTTAGGTACAAGCTGGTATAGGTAAAGTCTTCCATGCACACATTTCTCATTTAACCCTTCCCCAATTCCCACCCCACTCCCTCCTCCTCCCTCCTTCTCAAGTTCAGTTTAGTGATTGACTTTGATATGTTCATGAAAGTGCATCATGCTCATTAGGGTGTCCCCTCTCCCCCCATCACCTTCCGTTAAGTCAAATTCTTTGTAACTATTTTCATGGGGAAAATCATCCAATTTCACAGCCACCACTTAAATATGTTAAGAAATTCTTAGCACATACCAGCTGGCACATGGCGACCACATAGTAAGTGATCTTTGTTTATATGGCATGCTGTTTTAACTGGAATCTATCTCAGGCAACTGGTCACCTACTATACACACTGATATTCAATCCAGAGTCACAGAGGCAGCACAATACTGTTACAACTAAAGAGAAGCTAAAGAGAAACCATCCTTCACTATATAGAATAGGAAAAACAAAAAAATTGTTTTCAGTATCAGTATAAGACAGTTTCACATCAAACTGTCAACTTTACTGTGGTCCCAAGTAAGAACAGTGACACTTTCTAAAAGAATAAATTGAGTTTTATTCCTGTTATTATCAAGAAAATTCTCATAACGAATTCAATAATTCAAATTAGAAAGATCGAGTATAAAGGTTGCAGTGTAATATCCCTAATTTTTAAGCTAGTTTCTCTGAGTTCACTAGAAAGTCATCATGATTTTCATAATGAAATAAATTATAATTAAAAGTATTGGTTATGTTAAAATAAAGAATATCTTCCTTGCCCACTACACCCTCAGGTCAAGAAGCATTATTAAAGCCCTCGTTTATAAACAGGCTTCAGATTTTCATTCGCATGTGCTAAATTGTAACATGTCTCCTTTCTTAAGTAGTTTGGCCTTACTGATACCTTTCAACTAAGTTATAATCAAAACTGCATTTTGTTCTATTTTAATTTTTGGAATTATAATGCATAATCCCTGAATATAAAGTGAGATTATGATTTATACCAACATTGCTGCTTGTAACAATTTAAATCGATGTCTTGTCAAAGTCTACTTTTTTGATATTAGACATCTCTGATAAGTAGTGTATTAACCAAAAATTTCCATATAATAAACCAGATAATATTAAAATGTGTACCATCCCCAAAGCATTTCCAATGGGAAATTTAGTAGCAAAAAGTAAGAAAAAGGAAAGAAGATGAAAAAGAAGAAATAAAAATGCTGCAAATACATACTTGAGCACTTTAGTAATTTAGAATGTAATAACTACATCATGGGTACTGCTTTTCATAAGTGAATAATGTCTAAGTCAACTGTGGCCTAAAACATTGTTAAAGGGACATCTTAACCCAAGGTAAAAGTATATTTTGGATGATTATAAGCAAATCAAATGTAGCTTGGAAGTTTTCATAATAGTAATATTAACCATATCCCTAGCCAAAATGGAGATCATTCTTAAATGGATTTCCTCTCCACTGTTTCAAAAGAAAGGATGTGTGTATTCATAGATGGTACTTCAAGTCTATAAAATTGTTTTCCTCCAAAATAATTTTTTTAAATACCAGTTATTTGCTAGTACAGTCATCATAGAACAAAAGGTTCACACTTACATGTCTCTTGAAATCACCCTGTTTTACCACAAGGTTCAGATTTAACACAATCACTCCCATGTCATCTTCCAAACTGTTTGGATCTTCCAATTTTAAAATATGTTCAGTCGTTCTACAAGCAAAAAGTAACATAATTTTAGCACTTACTGACAGTAGTACAGTCTCCTACCTCTGGGTAAGGATTAGATACAATGCTGAAATGGTACCAGATTTGGAGAAAACAAATCATATTCAGGGCAGAAAAATTAATTGCTAGTATCTAGTACAACAGTTGTGTATCTGATCTCCTTCCCCTATGCCCCAGTAAAATCTGAATATTTATTTTGAGTTAGGTTAATGAACCTGAATATTAACAAATGAACATACACAATCCAATCCATACACACTTTAGAATACATCATAAATGACTTAATGTCTGACTAATGTATCAGGCATCTAAAGGAAAAATCTTAGAAAATGTATTGAGAGTTTCTATAACAAACACTTAAGCACACTGTCATTCTTTCAGATACTTTTCTTGTTATTTGATCTCAACAAGCATCCTTTAACATCATCTTGAGTTCCCTCAAAAATTCATTAGTAACACTTTAAAAGTAAAAAATACCTGTTCAGCTCAAGTTCACTGAGAACGACAAATGCAGAGCCCATGAAATCGGACGTGGTTAAATCTCGATCATATACCTACGAAAAAGGGCAAAGATCAGGAATGCACATGGATAACGTAGACACGCCAAGTTTATCAAATTCTTGACAAATGAAAAAGACTAGGAATTTTACATTATGATGTGAGACTATAATGCGCCAATAAAAGCATTTTTTTTTTAAAAAGCCATTTTTCTAGAATTCGCATAGGACAGGTAAAGAGAAATTCAGCCATGTTTATTCAGAGAATGAAATTACTCAGTCTTGCCCATTTTGCCTCCCAAGGAGGAAACAACAGCAGAAAATACTTTCTAAGGCAGGATGCGTTTGCATTAAAATGTTATGCACAATGAATCACTCTTTTTAGTTTAAGTGGTGTCTCATTAAAATCTAGTATTTTCCATGGTGAGTAGATCTGCCAATTAAATAAGAAATTTGCTAAATATTCTATAACAATCCCACTCTGCACTCACTAACTCATGCACATGTTAGAACAATTGATGCTTGTACCCGGTAGCTTGAAGCTCTATGAAGTATAAAGTTATCCTTAATGAGAAAGGCTTTAGTACTTGTCGCCACTGCTCTAGAAGCAATAATTCTTCCACATTCTGTAAGTTTAAATACAATCAATGGAAATATTATTTTCACTCGGATTTTCTATAGCGAGTAGCTCATTGATTTGAGAGAAAAAAAAATCCAGTTTCCACTAATGGCATAAAGAATTCCTTCTGTATTATTAATATTTTAACTCAGCCCTTGAGAATAATAAAAGAATTAATTTTGGCAAATTACCTTTCAAGAGGGCATGCAAAAAAACTACTGAGAAATAGATTTAACACAGGAGCAGATCTCAAAGCCATCTGTGATTACCTTCACACGGAGCTTTTGATCAAGATTTTGTATTGGCAACACAACTATCTCATCCCAAACTGGGTTTAAGTTCTTATATATGACTTTGCTTTTGTACAGCGTCTTCCCATTCAGCTTAAATTTCACATAGGGATCGCTTGTGCCTTGAAAAGAAAAAAAAAGAGAACAAGACAGAATTTTAAATTACACATAAAAGCCTAAGATCTCCATTAAGTAAGATTTCTTCCCACAGTTCCTAGACTCCAGGCAGACCCAGGAGCATATCCAAAGGGAATGTCTCCCTGTACAGAGATGCAAGGCCCCAGAGGTGGGGGGGGTGGGAGAGAGAGAGAAGAGAGAGGAGAGAAATATTAATCTGGGGGTAAATGACTAATTCCCCTTTGCCTTTAGAAGTAGACTATCAGTGGGCTCCTGAAGCTTCTTCTGTTTGTTTTCATTGTGGCTGCACCATCCCTGTCCTCCCCTCCCCAACAAAACTTGGAGAAATCAAATCAGTGTTAGGAGTCCTGGGGAGAAACCCACCTCTGCTAGAGACAGCAGAGAGTTCTTGGAAAAGGGAAAGAAACCATTCCTAAACATTTAGCCAGATGGCTGATTCAAACAGAACCTGATACTTTAAAATATCATCATAATCAGTCAGCCCATCTTAGGATCCACCGGGTCAAGGGATGGGGCAGGAATGGACGGCAGAGAGATTAAATCGACAGAGTTGCCATTCTCTGCGCCTCCCTGCACCTGCCCAAAAGCCGAGGACATTGTTCCAGCGGAGGCCAGCTGAACTCCACATTGGCCAGACCCTCAACTGGCCTCAGAGAGACACAGCTGACCTGCTGGCTCCACTCTGTGAGCTTTGAAATGGACGCCAAAAGAAATGAATAATGTCCCTCCAGCTCCTAAGCCTGAAGCAAAAAGAAGAGCCCCCTCCACATTTATTTTTCCTCAGATCAATTGAGAAAGAAGGGGGAAAAAAGTCTGCAAACATAATCTGCAAATTATATACTGTGTCAGTGAGATGCATGTGTCTGAGAGCTTGTGGATACACACACACACACACACATATACATATTATATATATGGGTATATATATAATATATTATATACCCATATATTTATATATCATTTTATAGTGCCTGGGAGATACTTGCTCATTAATACCTGGTGAATGGTGAAAGAAAAGGTGGGGGGGAGAATGAATCAATGAGGGTATAAATGAAGACCACCTGAAAATGCTACAAAAAAAAATTCTAATTTGGGAAATTATAGTTCGTTTTGAAATATAGCACCATGAATAGGTATATAAAAACCAACAGTCTGTTTTGTTCACCGATACACCAAGTGTCCTGGACAATGCCTGAGATGATTATCAAAATTAATTTCTGCAATTAAAGTTGAACCACAATAGCATCCAAGAATTCTGCATCAAAAATCTACTACTCTGGCACAAATACTTCTCAACTCGTTAATACCCATCCTTTACTACTTGACGCATTTACGTTTTCAGCTCTTTATGTTTCTAATTAGCTCCAATATGAAAAATGACTGAACATGAATGTAATACATTTCCAAACTATATTTAAGCTGAAAGTAACATCATCATACAGTCAGAAAATAAACATTATTTAGAAGTCTCAATAGGTTCACCAAAGGACAATTTTGATAATATCGCTATTGCCAGGGCACTAACTTATGTTGTGTGTGTGTGTGTGTGTGTGTGTGTGTGTGTGTGTGTGTGTGAGTGTGTATGTAAGGCAACAGGGGGTTGAACCTCAGGCCTCTGAAGCACTAGCCAAGCTGTCTACCACTGAGCTACAACCCCCAGCCCCAAGGGTATTAACTTGAAACAAAGAAATGAAATAAGCTATAAATAGACACATATATATTTCTCCCTCACATTTTAAGTCTGGAGACATAAAGGTAGAAGCCTTGCCCTGGTTATTTGAAACTTGGACACACACACACACACACACTACACTGAGTTGCAGTTCTGAGAAGAATAGTAAAAATAAACGCATTCAGAGCCTCGTGGTGGAAATCTCAGTAGTGACTGAACAACTGCCCACCGCCTCCCTTTAATGGTGCAAGAGAAAATCTCTGGCTGACCAGACTTTAACAATCATTCTGATATATATATATAAAAAAAAAAGTGGGGGAAAACTATAATAAAAAGAGGCCTTTAATTAAATGAAATTGCCACTTTGGGATCAGGCCTTCATGCTTGTCAGCGTCCTCTCAAAATAAACATCTCAAAACTCGGCCTCGGTGGTGTCACTCTCTCACAGGCAATGCATCCTGGGTAATCCCCAGGCATCCTGACAGCTACATAATGTTCAAACTGCTTCACGGCTGAATGGTGGCAGTTGTGTGAAAGAAAATATTAATGTCTGGAATTAATAGGAAAAAAAAAAAGAGGGGGGGGGGACCTGGGTTTACAAAGCCAAACAAGGAAAGAGTGTCAAGTTAGTGCAGTGTTAATTGTGAAGGAAAAGTTGAGAGAGGGAGGGAGCCCATTGTGATTCTCCCTGATCCTAAGTGCCTCTCTGTCAGAGAAGTGACATCTCAACTAGGCAGGTTCTGAAAAGGGGTAGCTGCTCAGGAATGCGACTCTCCGATTAGACAAATGATGAGATGGCACCTGAATGGCTGGACTTTAACCTTCTTGGCTGGGCACTTCCCACACAATGCGGCTGTTGTGGTAGTCAGTAGTCGGGGAGAAGCAGCCAGGCAGGAACTCAGGGACAGGGTCCCCAACTCCGCCACGTGAACCTGACCCGAGAGAGTCCCAGAACTTCAGTTTAGTGTCTCAAGGTGTCCTCCCTCTTCTAAGCAGACCTGTGCCTCTCTCTATAAAAAGGATCTGCATCCTCTGACTCAACGAACCATAGATGGATAAAAGGTGAAAATAAAAAGCATCAAGTGTTTCTATGCTTGACAATTACAGACTTTTTTCCCCTTGTCATTTTTCCTTAAATGCTACAAGGTCACAAATTTGTTTTTTCCCCTTTTGGTACGGAGGATTGAACCCAAGGGCATTCTACCTCCAAGCTACACCTCAACCCATTTTTAAAAATTATTTGCTTTGAAACAGGGTCTCACTAGGATGCCAAGAGTCTGGCTACATTGCTGAGACTGTTCTAGAACCTGGGATTCCTCCTGACTCAACCTCCCAAGTACTGGAATTGCAGGGGTAATTAATGTACATGGGAGAATTATATATAGTTATATACAAATTTGATGGCATTTTATATGAGGGCCTTGAGCAGTCATGGATTTGAGGTATCCACAGATGTATATGATGTATATGTTGAGAGAAATTAACCCATAGTTATCAGTCCTTAAAAATGTAGCACTGATTCCCACTGCTAACAACCAGGTATGACAGTTCTTGCCCCTGCTTATACCACTGACACTACTGATGGTCATATTTCTCTTGAAACCACTCTGGTCAAGCAGCTAACATGTCACAAACAGCTGTCATATCCAAGCCTTTCTCTGTGCTCGGCTCTGTCCGGGTTACTGAAGTACATCAATCCCCCATCCTGCTCCTCTGCACCCCGACGGCGGCGGCATCCCACACTACAGCACAAAGCCACAGAGGGAAGCCTCCACGCAGAATTGGGGTTTTCATGGTCCAGGCAGAAGAAATCAGTTCTATCCTAAGGCATCAGCACAGACTGAACTAAGGGATAGTTGAAATCCGGGTCCACACCTGCACGGGAGGACCAAGGTCAAGTCCGTGGGAAGTGTTGGCATGGAAAGGGAGGTGGGGAGGAAGGGCAAAAGAAACCGAGTGGTGTGATGTCCAGCAAGCATGCTGGTGGATCCAAAAATTAGAGAAAAATATAATGAGAAATACATTTTTACAGGCAGGTTTGACTCAGAGGACAAAGTTCCCTGAAAAAAATAAAGAATTTAGTCATTATTTTGTAAGAAATACAGGTGTTTTATTTCCTGTTCAGCTTTTTTTTTTTTTTTTACTTTTTAACAAAAGTAGTATATGCACACGACTCTGGAAGTAAGAAATGAAAAGTCATCTTTTGCTCTTTCTCTGATCTCATTTGCCTGATGCATTCAATGTAAAGTTTCTTGATTATTTTAGAGAAAAAAACAACACAGGAATCATTTTTAAGGGGCTCCATGCTTTCAGAAGTAATATATCTTGGATCTTTGTTTATACCAGCAATATAGATCCAGTGTTCCTCCTGCCCAAATAATTTGTCATTCAGTCTTATCAGTTTATTTCACAAGTCACTAAATAATGAACATTTACATAACTTCCATTTCTTTTCCAATTGTAAACAATAGCGCGAAAAACACTTACACAACTCTTAGAGTTCATAAGTGAATATATTAAGAGGAATTTTTTTTAAATATTGGAACTGCTGGGCAAATAAAAACATGACATTTAGGTTTTGACAGAATTATCAAACTGTTTCTCAAAGTTTGACAAATTTACACTCCCACCATACTCCAACATGGAAGTATCTATGTTATATTTATTTCTTTACCTCCTTATGAATGCTGGATATTATAAATTCACATTTTATACCAATGGCAGGTGAATAAAAGCTATTTCCATTTTTTATCTAATCATATTTATATTTTAGTTATCTCTATTTGTATTTCTCTATCAATAACTTTTGGTCCATATCATTTGGCTGTTTTTCAATGGGCTCATGGTTTGTTTTTGGCTTACAGATTCAAATGAGCCCTTTACTATAGGAATTAGTCCTTGACTATAAGTTTCATCATATACCTTGTTTAGTTGTTTAGACTTACATTATTACTGGCTGTAAGTTATTTTTGTTTCTATTTAGTCAAATTTGCCATTTTTTTAATTCATAGCTTTGTAGCTTAATATCCTGCTTAGAAATAATCTTCTCACTGCAAGATTTTAAATTAATTCAGCGACACTTCTTTCCATTCATTCTGTATTTTTTTTCCTTTTTTTTTTTTTTTTTTTTTTTTTTTACAGTTAAGACTTTGGTCCATCTGGAATTATTTTAATATGAGGAGGGAAGGAAATTCAGGTTCACTCACAAGTAGGAGAGTAAAATGATCAGAGCCAAGCTTTAAATATAAATCAGGCAGCAGCTCATAATTTGGAATGAAGGGGGGGGAAAAAAAGACTATAAAGTAAGGAAGTGTGGTAGCTGAGATAATACAGCACCAGAAGGTTGAGGACTGAGGAGAAAGATGGACCCAGACCCTAAGAAGGACCTACCCAGAGATTCACCAAGTACCTTCCATGCATCCTCATCTCCAAAGACACTCTCCAGCAGGAAGCTTACATCCTCATAGCCACGGGGAAACGCTGCTTATTATTTTCTTGCTTGGAACTTCCACAATGCACAATAAAAAACTAAACTCTGCTACGAAGTGCAGTGAAGTCCAGCAATAACCACTAACGGCTTAAAACTTTCTCACTCTATCAGGACATTAATTTAATATAGAAAGCATATTACTTGGAACACCTATGAGTACACTATTAAACGCATCCAGATCAAAGCTTCTAGGAGGCAAGATGTATGGCCAGAGGTACCGAATATGCACTATAGATTGTAAATATGTTATGAATGAATGAACTCTAATGTTAGATAAACATGGTAGATGAAAACCCTCAACCTTCCTGTTAGGAACTGTATCTTCACCTGCAAGACAGAAATCTACCAGTCTCAAAGGATAATCTTGAGAGCCAAATTAACTAATATACTTCAGTGATAGCAGGCTCTAGTCATTTACCCAGAATGCCTCAGAGAAAGTGCTACTGTTTTTAGGCTCACTACTCAATTAAGTTAAAAGTGGGAGAGTGCATAACCATATACGTAATACTAATCAAATATTCACTTGCTTTATTTTAGCGCCCAAGATAACAGCCACTGCTAATTTGTCTCCATGATGTTCCTTTACTGCCATCTTTAAAGGCACCAGAATTTACATCGCCTTCCTTTTCATAAGTTGGATAGAACTTTTTTTTTAATCTTATGCACTTCTTGCAGGGATTTTATGTGATTTAGAAAATTTTCTTTTTTTTTCCTTTGTTTTTTTGTGGTACTGGGGATTGAAATCAGGGGCATTCTACCTCTGAGCTACACCCCCAGCCCTATTTTTTGTTTATTTTGAAACAGGATCTAAGTTGCAGAGGACCTCACTAGGTAGCTGAGTCTGGCTGCGAACCCGAATCCTCCAGTCTCAGCCTCCCAAATACTGGTATTACAAGCGTGTGCCAACACGCCTGACTATTTAGAAAATTTCCTATGAAACAATCTTAGCTATCCTAGAAGGAAATAGCTATATATAAACTGAAAATTTTCTAAGTCATCATCATGAATCAAAGCTACTTCCCTACCTAAAGTCATCTAGGTGGGGATTCTGGAGCAATTCATAGATCTAATCTGATGAGAATGACAGGCAGCTTGGTGAGGATGCATGACGACACAGGTCCCTCTCCTCAGCAAGGGTCACCAGGAGCCACACATTAGAACATCTGATTCTCCTCTCTGCATTTTATTGATCATTCTAGAGAGTTTTACTATATTGGAAGTGTGATGAAGCAAACGTAGACAGTATCACATTCAATGGCCCAAGAGCCATTGTGGTACGCAACTAAAAACGTAATGCAGTGCTAATTACAAATGACTCTTGCTTTTCCTGATATAATTCAACACTATGGTAGAGTAAGTAGAAAATCAACATGTAGTTAAAAAAAGTAAAGGAAGAAAAGTTGAAAATTCCCACCATCTAGGAAAGCTTAATATGTTGATATATGCTTAGACATTACACACACACACACACACACAGAGTTTTCACAAAAAGAAACAGGCTTTCATTGATTTACTTTGTTCAGTGCATAGCACGCTGATTTCTCTGTCCATAAATGTTTCTACAACTAAATGGCTATTTCAGTGCATATCTGTGCATATATATGAAAACCTACTACATAATATATTATCTAAAGATTATCTTTTTTTGTGGGGGGGAGGCTCCTGGGGATTGAGCCCAGAGGTATTCTACCTCCAAGCTACACCTGGGATCCTCCTGTCTCAACCTCCCAAGTACTGAGCCCCATACAGGCATGCCCCACCAAGCCCAGCAAAACTAGCATTCTTAATTTGAACCAATGTCCACTGTGTTGGCTACAAAAGCATTATTTATAAGAAAAACTAGTTCTTGGCTATCAGAAAAACCTATGCACCAAGTTACAAACTTTCGCATACAATTTCTCCAAAATAAAGGTTGTCTTAAGCTAGAAGTCTCCTAATTAAATGTATTTCTTACAGTAGTTGGTTGTTCATAAAAATAAACCATTATCACATTTTTTGTAAGTTGATATTTTGTTATATCTAATACATTTCTTCAGTAGATTTTTAAGGTTCCAGAGTCAATTCAGTTATTCAACAGGTCTTTAGGGAAATCAAGCCATGTATATGAACTCATATTATGTAACATTATTTGCGAACATATAAACAGCGTAAGTTTGACTTTTTTCTAATCTTCTAGGGTCAGAGTAACAAATGACTAATTCTATTTATAGTCATGCATGCATTCGGAAACTTCTCACACATACACACACACACACCTATTTAGGACCTTTTCTCCTTGCTGGAAAAAGAACTAACCCTGAGTGCTTTTATATGGGGTCCACCAGTTCTTGTTTTCTTTGAGGCTAGCTAAATAAAAGTGCCAGATCTCATTTCCAGCAGAAAAAAAGAAAAGAAAACTGGTGATTTTTGCTCGGGTGCTGCCCTCTAGCCGTGACGTGAGATATCCAGATGGAGCACTGTCTCCAGGCTGCATTCTTAACTGCTTCAGGAACTATACTGGACATTAGGAGAACATCGAGGTCATTTGTACTCAGTTATATAAGAGGGCACATTCTCTAGGTAGAGGAAAATCTATATTGCTTAAGTTAGTGGAGGCTTCTAGTCTATCAGAACTCCAGGTAAGGCATTTTATCCACTCAAATGAAATGAGGGAATACACACATTCCTAGGGAGGAGCTGGCTGATCTTCTGTAACTAGCACCTGCAGGCTTTTAGAAGCTGCTTTTTGGTTTACAACTTGAGAGTGACTGCTTCTTCCCCAATCTTCTACTGGCCTGACCCTCCATGTCTTGCTATTTATCACACCTTTATTGAAGTATTCTGTAACCCCCTACTCCAAAACACAATTGAATTCTCTCCTCTAAGAGGACACTCCATGGGAAAAATCCCACTTGCACCTTGAGCAAGGACCTTTCCTGGGGACCTGGAGGCATCATGGCTCCAAGCAGTATGAAAATCCAATTTACTCCATTTTCCAAATGACCAACATACAGTGGAATCAATGATCCGAAATTCCTGATGTTACCAAAATTGGTTTAACGGATTTAGAAAGTTCATAGAAACTCATATGGATAAATAATGGAACACAGAAAGCTCTGGAGAGCTGGGTATCAAGGTCCTACTAGGACTTTAGATGGCTTCCCCTTAATGTCTTCTGTCCTTACTCTTACGCTTTCCGGCCTCACAGCTGAGTCTAGGGTATGTCCAATCTCTCCTATGTATGTATGTATGTATGTATGTATGTATGTATGTATGTATGTATATATGTATGTATCTATCTATCCATCTATCTTTTTGGTACTGGGGATTGAACCCAGGGACATTCTACCTCCAGCTACACCCCCAGTCCTATTTTTTATTCTTTATTTTGAAACAGGGCCTTACTAAGTTGTGGAGAGCCTCACTAAGTAGCTGAGGCTGGCTGTGAAACCAGATGCTCCTGTCTCAGCCTCCAAAGTACTAGAATTACAAGCGTGCACCACCACGCCCAGCTCTTTTTATCATTTATTCATTTATTCATTCATTTATTTATTCATTTATTTATTAATTTATTTATATGAGCAAGATTCTTGTTTAAAATGCTATTTTGTCTTGCCTTCATAAACCATCAATGATACCACCCAGAGACCTTCAAATGCTATTTTTAAAGGTTCCATTGAAAAATCTATAAAAATATACAGTTATAACTTATTTGGTAGATGAAAAAATGCAATATATTGATGAATTCAGTAATTTAAGTCAATCAGCTATTTGATGAAGATATACTTGAACAAATTGGCTTTTCGTGAAATGGTCATTAAAAGAATATGTCTGTGCCTGTTGTGGTGGCGGCATGTACTTGTGATCTCAATAGTTGGGAGGCCGAGACAGGAGGATTGCGGGCTCAAGGCTAGCACAGCAACTTAGCAAGATCCTATTTCAAAATAAAAAGGGTTGGAGTATAGCTCAGAAGTAGACCAACCCTGAGTTCAATTGTCAGTCACACACACACACACACACACACACACACACCTGCCTGTACCCTAATTCTTGGTCAGTTGACCAGAAGCACATAGAGGTGAGAACTTCTGTTTAGAGACCTCATGCATGGTTGCCTTGGTAACACCAAAAAAGAAGGGAACCATTCAGTGTTGGAAGGCATGACAATGTAACAAACACAAAGAGGAGAGCCAGTAGCTAGCATGCAGCAACAAAGGAGTCTAGGCTGGGTGTGGTAGCACACACCTATAATCCTAGAATTTTGGAGTCTGAGGTAGGAGTGTCGCAGGTTGAGGCCACCCTCAGTAACTCAGCTAGACCCTATTTCAAAAACTAAAAAGGGGGTATGAGAGTGTAACTTGGGAGTGGAGCATCCCTGAATTTAATATCCAGTACCCCCAACTCCCCCCATGCACACACACACATGGAGTCTAAGAAAGGATTAGAGGAAAAATAAGAAAACCAGAGAGTGGTAATCTGAAAGAGCAATGCATGTAGCTTCTTGGAACCTCTGAAGGATGAAAAATGCCAGATCCATCTGTATATTGGCACTGTACATTTCAGAAACCCATGTTGCCAAAGCACAGGCAATTATTAATACCCGAATATTTTCATTTCTATCAAAAAATACTGAAAACATCCCCGTACAAGGTCCTCCTTAAGCATGGGTCTAGCAAAACAAATAGCAGATAAAAGAGGACCAAAGTTAAGTAATAACACAATGGGTATGATCTCATTTCATCCTACAAGAACTCTAAAAGATGTGAATTATTCATAAGGCTGTTTTGAAGGTGAGGAATATTATTCAGCCAGGTAAAAGGAGATCCTGTCATTTGCAATGAGGTGGATGAACCTAGAGAGCACTAGGCTAAGTAAAATAAGCCAGGCAGAGAAAGACAAATACTGCATCATTTCTCTGGTATGTAGAATCTAAAAATAGTTAGATACAGAGAGTAGAAGAGAGGTTCCCGGGAGTAGGGAAAGGAGGGAACAGGAGGCGGCAGATCCAAAGTGACAAAGGTGTAGTTACATAGAAGGAATAAGCGTAGAAAGTTACTAACATACAGCATAGGAACTGTAGTTAGTACTGTTGTCCTGGAGAATGGAAATTTGCTAAGAGAGTCACAATTTCAGGCACTCTTACCACACACAAAGACAAAGTTTATACAGGATGACAGAGGTTAATTGGCTTGCAAGTAATGGCTTCACCCTGTCTATGTATGTACGTGTGTTATAGCAAAACATCATGTTGTACCTTAGACACAACATTTTTTTTATTAAGAACGAAGAACGTGTATGAAGTCACAAAACCAGCCTCATATCCAGACTGTTTTCATTCTAAAGCCTTCATAATCCTCAAGTTATGCGATACTTCTTTCACTTAGAAGTAGGGTATAAGCCAGCAAAGGTGGTGTATGCCTGTAATTCCAGCACGTGGGGGGTCGAGACAGGAGAGTCACAGGTTGGAGACCAGCCTCAGCAACTTAGCAAGACCCTCAGCAATGAACGAAGACCCTGTTTCTAAATAGGTAGGTAGACAGATGGATAAGGCTGGGGGTGTGCCTTGGGGGCAGAACATCCCTGATTTTAACCACTAACTAGTCCCCCAAACAAAACCAATCAACAAAGATAGAAAGCTTCTAGAACTTTCTAGCCAATTCACGAGTTCGCAGAGCCTCTGAACAAAACCAAACAAAACTCTCCAGAAGGAAGATCTCAGTGGTGGGCACAGTTGAAGACTGTCGGGCCACGCTTGCTTGGCCATCTGGGTGGGGCAGCAAGGAAATGAGCAGAAACAGACTTCAAAACCCAGCTGTGCTCCTTGGCTGCAGGATCTCAGCAAGCCACCAGCATGTGAAGGAATAACTGCTGCTCCTGCCACAAGGTGGGCGTGCGCATCTTCAAAAGTTTCAGGTAGGCCCTGGAATGACAACCCATGTGGGGCCGACGAGCCCAGATGTGTTTCTGCTGCTGCCAAGCTAGGAAACCAGTGGTCGCCTGCCATCTGGTGTTCAGAGAAAGTACTGCAGCCAGAAGCAAGCCCCAAAGTTTGCAGAATAAAAAGGGCTTTAAGTGTACCCTTTCCATCCAGTAAAACTGTGATATGTAGCTGACCTTTGGAAAAAAGAACAGATCAGACCAGCAGGAATCAAGGAGAAATCCAAGGAGCAACCCTCAATCTGCACTTCACCTTAATATATGATTAAAACGTGGCAGTCGGATCATTAAGGAGAGAAACATCTAGTTAATTGGATAGCAATTTGGCAACAGTAAAATCGAGGCCAGAAATCAAAATATATTTGAGGTAGATGAAAGACTAAGAAAAATATGTAAAACCAGGAATATAGGAAAACAAATATATGTAAATACATATTTGCACAGGACTCTCAAGACAGAAAAAAATGCCTCTTAAGGAGTGAAAACAAAGAAAGGCATTCTCTAGAGTAGAATTGTAAGGCTAAAATATTTGCCACAAAAAGGTTACAAGCAAAAATAAAAGGCAAATGACAAATGGGAGGGGGGGAGCTCTGAACATCTCCAGGCAACAGCAGAAGTAGCAATGGCAATCGGTGAAAGAAAATACACACACAAAAAAGCAACCAGCTCACCATCAAACACACTGAGGTCAACACATGCACTAGCGCGAAGATCAATTAAAACCCAAAAATAATACTTCCCCTCTATCAAATTAACAAACATATTGGACATCCAGCGTGAGTGAGAAATACAAAATTGAACACTTTCATGCTAAGGGTGGGTGAGAAAAATAGGTCTTTTTCAGGAGTAAACTGGTGATTCTATAATGAGAATCTTGACTAGGTCGGATCATGTGGAAAAAAAAATGCACACCAATAAATAACTTGCAAAGAAAGAAAATGAAAGGTGTCTACGCAGACCTAGCCAGCCACGGGAATGTTGGTTGTGGCATCATTATACAAAAATTTTGAACAAACTTCATCCAGAACACTGACTAAACAAAGCCTAATGTACTATTATTTTTTAATTTATTCTCAAAATAAAATTTTTATAACATAGAAAAATATGCATGGGAAATAACAGCACATGATCCAGCAATATGAAAAAAAATAAACAGGTTTTTCTTTGAAGGGGAAATAGTTTAAAAAAAAAATCAGATCAATGCAGTACATTCCATTCAAAACTCTAGTAGTGATCTATTGACATGCCTTCTTACATGCCAATTTTTTCCATCGTGGTTACTATAATGTTTAAGGGGCATTTTCTGGGTCAAACTTAAGACAGAGAAAATAAAACCATCAATCCACAAAAGAGTCCTTATTCAAATAACACACCTTTCGAAATAGCCCCTCGTTTGTTTCTGCTATCGCTCAGGAAATAGGAAATGACCTTAGAAAACACCTTTAACAACCATCACCACCCTTTGTCTAGGTTAGTGGTGGAGGTGATCAAAATCTACTTCAAAAAACACAAAGAAAACTGCCATAAAGCAAAAAGATGCCCAAAAGTTTTGAAAAATCACGAAGAAACTGTGAAGAGGGACCCATCATAATATTGATTAAAAAATATATGAAGCTATTCTCTTTCCTACAGGGAATATACAAAAAATAAACCCAACACAAGAACAGCTGTAAACATACACAAAGCAATAACAGCTAATGCTTATTATATATTACTACATTCCAGCACTCCTTACCTCTACACACACACACACACACACACACACACACACACACACACACACAAAGTCCCTACAAATACAAACATTAGGTTAACCCTAACTACCAGCCAGGCTAGCCAGCTTGTGGTATGAGAGCTAGTGTTCAAGGTCATATAGCCTGCGTCTAAAGTGCAGGTTTCTCATCCACAAATCAGTGAAAAGAGTACATTTTTACTATGGCTCAAAAGGAAACAAATCTGCATGTGTGTGTGTGGGTGTGTGGGTGTGTGTGTAACAGAAGGACACATGGAAGAGACTGCAGAGGGTCTGGCCCACGCTCAGTGGTGGAATTGCCCAGAAACCAGAGGGGATAAAACCTCAGTGCACCCCATCGAGATCACAGAGGTCCAGAAATACCCGCCTGTCCCTCACTCACTTCAACCATGACAAACATGTTCCTCTCAAAATCTAAGACATGAGTGTCTTATTTTATATAAAGTAAATAATTATAATAGTAAATTATTTAGCCATAAAAACAAACCTCCTAAAAAGCAAAAGCAAAGCAGAACTTAAAATCAGATGTATCTTCCCCTGGAACATTTTGGTGACAGTTTAGTCATTTGCTAAACACCTGTTACATGACAGAATCTTCACACAACTGGGGCGGGGGGATCTTTACATGTTTTCTCTAAACCATTCCTTTCGAATATGAAAATGTCTCATCTAATATATTATTTCTGTCATCTGTGCAGGCAGCTGTCACCACTCCAGAAACAAATGTCAAATACCTCCCCATGCTGGGAATGAAGAGGGCAGCTTTCTGGATGAATGGGTCATGAATTTTCATCGCCTAAAACTCACATCAAAATGAAGACCAGCAACCCTCAACCCACAGCTGGAGTGATTTTTATGGCCCGAGTAATGTTACAGAGAACTCCTTCAATCGACTTTTCTTTCCCTTTTGCAACACTTCAAACTGGCCACGAGAGGGCACCAGTAACATAGCATTCTTGCAGGCCACAGCAGAAAAGGACTGAACACCAAGGGAACACAGGGTATTCATGCTGAGGGTGCTGCTTCCCAGGAACTGATGCTGTGGGATTTAAGGGGGTATGAAGTGAACATTTTTCTCAGGACAAGATACCAGTTCACATTACAAAGTCAAAGCTCAAGTTAGGCCTAGAACCCAGGACTGCTGGCATAAACTTGACCTGTTCTATACCAATACCACTGTACTATGGATACCAATGCTATTGATACCAATACAACTGTATTGAGGTCTAAGCTCCCTTCTGTTTCTTCCCAAACAACTAGCGACTGTGTAGTTTAACAAAAAACACACACACACGACCAGATCATCTCAAAATCCCACTTTTGATAGTTTACATAACAAGCCAGCTCTATGTTTGAGCCAGGGAAATTGGGGACTGAGACACTACCTGTAGCATTTTATACCAGGGAAATCATTCCCAGTTCTTGGTTGATGGTGCCAGCAGAGGGCACTCTGGTTTCTAAAAGGCCCCACTCCTCACCCCCTTTGTTCCCTGGGGCCAAGTGAGTGAGGATCCAGTCCTGTCACATACCCTAGAAGCATTGTTTAACACTCTGCCTTGAAGGTTGTCAGAGCTGTCCTTTCCTGAGAAAAATACTAGGAGACTCTTAACTCCACTACCCAGTGAAATATCAGAAACATGATTCTGTGCTGCTTAATATGTCTTGAGTTTGATGCAAGGTTCTGTGTCCTACTACCAAGATGTTACACCTTGAGAAGTACTTCCATTGAAAGCATGAACTTTGAATCTTGATCACTGCCTAATTAAATGTTTTACCTTTTTATCCTAAATATATTCAGTTTGCTACACACACACACACACCAGTTCTTTAGAACAAGAATCCAAAAATCAGATCAGATTATTCTAGGCAGAAGGTCACAAACTTTGGCCCATGGGTCAAATTCAGTCCAACCACCTGTTTTTGTAAATGATATTTTATTAGGACACAGCCATGCTCATCTCTTTAAGCCTTGTCTGTGCCTGTTCTCCCATAACACCAAGAAAGTTGAATGGTTGTCACTTATGGACCCAGAAACACGCAATATTTATTTACTAGCTGTCCTGGTACATAAAATGTTTGCCAGCCCATGTTCTAGGCAGAAAGTTACAGTAATGATTGTGTAATGATTCAAGGAAAATACTGACCGCTTTCTTTGGTAGAGAATGGTCCATTGAAAATATTTTTTCTCCTCCCAAACTCCGAAACAGAGGAGACTGCACAATGGAAATTAAAGATACCAGAGCAGATCTTCCATGGCCAAGGGGCCACACTTAGAATGACACCTTGAGGATATTCCAATCATGGAAAATCAGTACCTGATCCATTTGATCAGCTGTATTTTTTAAGGTAAAAGCTATATACATGATTCCCTATCAGGAAAATAAAATATAATCATGTCCCTAAGAAACAGAGTCCGGGGGCACTGACACAAGTTAAGAACCAACTTCACTGATGGGGGAGCTGATCTGCATCACAGGAATGAGCTCTGCTCTGGGCATCTGCAGCATAGGAGATTTCCATCATTATTGTTAACTAATAATAATATACATTATTACACATCTGGGGAGAGCATAAGACACGATGAAATCCTGTCATTTATGACAACATGGATGAACCAAAAGGGCATTATGTTGAATGAAATAAAGACGACACAGAAAAACAAGGACCACATGTCCTCATGCATCTGTGGAATCAAAAAGAGTTGATCTTATAGAAGTTCAGAGTAGAGTAGTGGTTATGACAGGCTGGAAAGAATAAGGGAAAGAGATATGGAGAGAGGTTGGTCAAGAGATAGGTATTATAACTGACAGGAGCAAGAGACTTAGGTGTGCTATTGCTATAGCCAACAATAAACAAAAATTTTGTTTAAAAAAATAAAAGGATATGGAAAGGCCTCCCATGTCCCTGGATAGGCAGAATAAATATAATCAAAATACTTCCAAACATCATCTACAGATTCAGTGCAATCCCAATCAAAACACCAATGTCATTCTTTACAGAGCTTGGAAAAATAGTCCTAAAATTCATATGGAAAAACAAAAGACCCAGAATAGCTAAAGCAATCCTGAACAATAAGAACCATGCTGGAGGCATCAAAATATCTGATTTCAGATTATATTACAGAGCTATAGAAGCATAAGCATGGTATTGGCACAAAACCAGACATATAGATCAAGGGAATAGAAGATACAGAAACAAATCCTCACGCTTATAGCCAATTGATTTTTGACACAGCAGCCAAAAACATACTCTAGGGAAAAGACAGCATTTTCAACAAGTGGTGCTGAGAAAACTGGATGTCCATATGTAGAAGAATGTAATTAGATCCCAACCTCTCACTCTGCAAGACAGTCAGCTCAAGATGGATCAGAGACCTAGAAGTTAAACCACAAACTTAATTACTAGAAGAAGGCATAAGACAAATTCTCCAACAAATAGGAACTGTTAGAAACTTCCTCAAAAAGACCCCCTTAAACTCAGGAAATAAAACTGAGGATCAATAAATGGGATAGCATTAAGTTGAAATGCTTCTGCATGGTAAAGGGAACTATCAGGAGTCTGAAGTGAGAGTCTAGATATTGTAAATCTTTGCCAGCTATTACTGTGATGGAGGACTAATATCTAGGATATATAAAGAACTTAAGCTCAACACTAAAAATGATCCAGTCAAGAAATGGGCCATTGAGTTGAACAGAAACTTCTCAAACGAAGAAATACAGATGGATAATAAATATGAAAAAAATGTTTATCATTAGCAATCAGGGAAATGCAAATCAGAGCTACTCTGAGATTCCATCTTACTCCAGTTAAGAGTGGCAGTCATCAAGAATACAAACAATAATAAATGCTGGTGAGGATGTGGGGAAATCGGAACCCTTAGACACTGCTGATGGGATTTCAAATTAGCACAACCACCATGGAGATGGGTATGTAGGTTCCTCAAAAGACTAAGAAGGGAACCATGATATAGCCCAGCTATACCAAACCTTAGTTATCTTTCCAAAAGAACATCAGAAATCATTACTGCTACATATCTATTCATGTTCATAGCAGCAGAAATAATAGCCAAATTATGGAACCAACTTGAATGTCCATCAACCAATGAACAGGTAACAAAAATGTGGCACACATACACAATGGAATTTTACTCAGCCATAAAGAACAAAATTATGTCATTTCCAGGAAAATGAATATAACTAAGAGAATATTATGCTAAGTGAGATCAGCCAGCCTCAGAAAGTGAAAGCCTGAATGTCAAAGCTAGAGAAAATAGAAAACTAAAAGGACTTTAGATAACTTAAGAGATCAGCAGAATAGCAGAAGTGGGGTGAGAAGGGGAAAATGAAGAACCGATGAAAGAAGCAATTCAAATTCTGTTGCACCCACAGAATTGGTATCAACACCAATCTCACTATTCTGTAGGGGGATGGGTGGGTGGCAAGGTGACGCCTGAAGGGAATCACACAAAGACCTCTGTGCATGTTTGTTTTTATGACTTTGATCCTCACTATGATGTATAATTGCAATGTACCAATGAAAGTCTTTACAAAAGGGATATACTTCACATAGCTCTGAAAGATGGAAGTCAGGTAAGATTGGATATAGGAGAGAATCCATGGCCCAAAACATGAACACCAAAGATTCATAGCCAATAGGTTTCTGGGGAAGAGGTGGGTGGATGGGGGCAGTGTGTGACAGGTGAACCCAAGATGCTCCACACAGGGAGGAACAGGTGGAGGGGGCAGGAGACAGCCCTGGGCAGCGTGGCATGCACAGAACAGCTGGATAAGCTAATTGTCTTTCCCTTTAATGCTAAGGCACACCATCAAAGTATCTGAAGATAAGCAGACACACTCTGCATGGCCAGGCTTTAAACGGCAGGTGATAACCAAGAGAAATTGAAAGAGGAATGAGAAGAACCCAGCCTGAGCCACTGGCTCTCCCTGTCCAGTTGCATGCCCCAACCCTCCTTGCTATAATGAGGGAAGGACGCTATAAGCCCAAATGATACTCATAAACTGGGAGCCAGGGACTCCCAGATAAAGAGATGAGCACACTTCATCAGAAAATCAAACATCCCACAGGAGAGGCAGCAGATACAAGAGAGAACCAAGCAGGGAATTTTAAAGGTATTCTTAATATTCTAAGAGATGGTGTTATTTCATTTCTAAAACAAAACATAGGCTGTGATAAAAGTGAAAAACACATGACACATGATAGCTAAATAGAAGGGCACAATGTTAACAAAGGATAAGAAAATGAACAAGCTAGAAGACTGAGCCAAGAAACTCTTGAAAGGAAGAAGCCATGGGAAAGAGCAAGAAAGATGAGAAAAGAGGTATAGATGACAAAGAGTCAAAGGCCCTTCATTCCTTAAAAAGGTGTTTTGAAAAGAGTGAGTTAGAAGCAACAAGAGGAAGCAGTCAAGAAGTGAAGCATCAGAGAACTTACCAGAATAAACAGACACAGGAAACAAAAGGGATTTTATATATTTATTTGTTTATATTTGGTACCAGGGAATGAACCCAGGAGTATTCTACCTGAGATACACCTTCAGCCCTATTTTTTTTAATTTTGAAATGGGCTCTCGTAAAGTTGGTGAAGATCTCCCCAAGTTGCTGAGGCTGGCCTAGAGCCTGTGATCCTCCTGTCTCAGCCTCTCAAGTACTGGAGTTATAGGCAGGCACTCAAAAGAAACTTTAGGTAATTGAGGAGAAAGACAAGTAGAATTGTGGAAGGGGACAGGGAGAGGGAGATAAGAAGAGAAAGAATTGATGAAACAGTTCAAATCATGCTATGCCCAGGTAAGAAGGGATCTCTACGAATCTCACTGTTATATCTAAGGAAGGCTGGGTAGCAGGGTGGGACTTGCAAAGAAAACTTGTGCGCACATGTGTTTGTATGGCTTTGAAGATCACTATGATGTATAATTACAATGCAGAAAAGTATAAATTAAGGCCACTGGAAAATAGATAAATACACAAATATAAATTTGGGGAAATAAAAAGATCTCAACTATTCAACAAAACGTATTAAAAATAAAAGACCACAAAGGAAAAATAGATATATTTACCTATGATAAAAGGCAAAGCCTCTGAAGAACAAAAGCCACCATAAAATGAATGACAAACAGACTAGGAGATGAATATTTGCAATATATAATATATGTACATGATGAAAATTGTAGTTACAAACTTTTGGGTGACAAAACTCAATTCAGCACTTAATACTTCACATAGTTATTAATGCCTGCAATCTTCCTGATGGGTGGCTTGGTCGTTTATCATTTCTATCTTTGTTTTATAGGTGAGGAAGTCAAAGGATAGAGGGATAAAAGAACACATTTTAAATTGAACAGCGAAGAACAAAGAAGCCAGGATTTGATCCCCGGCAGTCTGGCTCCACTGTCTGCTCTTAAACACTTAATATTTTAAATCTAAGGTACATCCTTCTCTGTGCCAAAGGAATAGGTGCCATTCATACTGCTAAGAAAGTAGGAGAAAAACATTATCAATAGAGGGATGGATCAATAAGACTTCATACTATGGCGTATTATATTGTATTTAAACGAGATTATATTTACATAGAAAAATATGGACAATCTTCAAGACATTATAAAGCTAAAAATAGCACATTCTGGAACAACATGGGAATTATAGTACCATCTTAATTTAAACATATACAGGTACAAACACATGGAAATATAGAGAAATGTGTAAAGATTATGTACAAAGAATAACAGATAAAAGCTATTAGATGGAATCCAGTGGAATTTCAAGCCAAGAGGGAGGTAGTTTAAAGGGCATTTCCATCAATTTCTATAATTGAAAACTCTTATCCTAATATATTCTTATCTTCCTTCTTTTTTTCCTTCCTCCCCCCC
>PVLC010007447.1:20908-63342 GCA_004027655.1 Graphiurus murinus | reverse complement strand
TTTCTTTAAAATGTGGTTGAGTTGTTCCAGTGTGAAAGTATGTTGCTTGGAATTGGTTTTGTCCTTTGGAAGTTTGCTTTTATACTTTAAGGCCAGTTCAGAACACACTTTACAGGCTGGTTTAGCCTCTCCAAGGAGCTTACTCAGTGCCCTGTATATTATAAGGGCTTTCCACTTTGGCGGGACTTAACTATTTCTAGTCTTGCATTAGCTACAGGAAGTATTTGGCCTCTACTTTCTAGCTTTTCTTTTCCCAGGTTCAGGAAGTTACCTCATATACATAAGTAGATCAGTATTTAGCTAGAGTCAAATGGGCCATCTGCAAAACTCAAGGCCTTTTCTCTGTAGTTTCCTTCTATGTGATACTGTGCTTACTCTGAGCATATTGGTCTTCCTGGACTCTGATCTCTGTCTCCTCAGCTAGACTGCCTGTCTCTGTTTGGGTTTGCTGCACCTGCTCTGTGGCCTGAAAACTGCTTCCAGGAAGTAAGCTGGACCAATCACAGGACTCATCCATCACCTTTGTTTTCCTTTCTCAGGGATCAAAGTCCTGTACTGTCTACTGATACTGTCTAAAATTCATTTAATATATTTTATTTAATATTCTAGTTGCTTAAAGTTGGAAGGTAATTCTGGCCTGTAATATAATTCATCTGGTTGAAAGTGAAAGTTAAATTTTAATTGACTTAAATACCAAGAAGTCAAGTGTCAACACAATTCAAGTGACTGATATAAAGTTTCTTCTGAATATAATTCTAAGAATCTATGTTATGATACCAAAGATTCTAAAACATAGAAAATGGCATTATTAGTGTTCCCAACTACTTCAATAGTTAACATACAGTCTTTCTTTCAAATACTATACCTCACAAAAATCCTACAGTGACAGAAATAGAAGAATTAGAGCCGGGCGTGGTGGCGCACGCTTGTAATCCCAGCATTCTGCATTCGGGAGGCTGAGACCGGAGGATCCGGGTTTGCGGCCAGCCTCAGCTACCTAGTGAGGCACTCCGCAACTTAGTGAGACTCGGTTTCAAAATAAAGAATAAAAAATAGGGCTGGGAGTATAGCTCCGAGGTAGAATGCCCCTGAGTTCAACCCCCAGTACTGAAAAAAAAAAAAAAAATAGAAGAATTATTGATATAATCTGTTAGAGATATAGATACAGACACCTGGCCTGAGAAATAAATTATAAATCGAAGATTTAGAAAACAAAACAAACAAAAACACTTGATGATCCTGCCAACTATTTAATTCGAAAAAATATTATTGGCATCTACTAGTATCTGCCCTATCCATCTTTATAAAAAATTAGAAATAAAAAATAGCTAGTCCTATACTCCTAGAATTCCCATATTTACCTAAAAGAGCAAGTCAAATGGCACCATAAGGAATTTGAAACAGGAATGTTTACCATAAGTTCAAAAGGTGTTATGAAGTATATAGCACAACCAAGTCTTGTTCACTTATATTTTCTTGAAATAGGTCACTTCAAGAGTTTTCCTAGTGAACCTATAAAACAAATTACAATAACACTAATATTTTTGGTAAAAGTTTTATTCTTTATATAGATGTATGTATGTTAAACTTACAGAAACATACAAAGAAACATCCATATACAGAAAATATATTTACCATTTTTAATGACATATAAAATTAACACAAGAACACTCTGCATAGACTATATTTATTTTATTTTAATAAAATTAAATGCACCTATTTTCTGCTAGGGGTAAAAATAATATTTTAATATCTGATTTTACCTGATAATTGCTTACAGAATTATGAATTCATCTGAAGACTAGCACTAACCTATGATATAACTGGTATTTAATTTTTTCTATTTTTATCCATTAATGATACTGTTTGAATTAGTGGCCTCTTTTATTGTATGGACTCTGAATATGAAAAAATTTAAGGTTCTTCATTCCAATTGCTATACTGCTGATTCAAAAAAAGGTTTTGTACATTTATATTCACAGCAGTAGGGTATAAGAGAATCATTTCACCATAGTGTTACTAATGGAATAAATATTATCATTAAAATAGTAAATTCTCCAAAGGACTTCCTCTCTCTGATGAAGGACATATCCGAGCAACTTGTATCTCACTGTATTAAGCTATGAGCAGTTGTCTATTTTATTGGCAGAAAAAAGGCCAGAAATTTTGGACACTTGGATAATAAAGTAGATCATTATATTTTTGTTTTGTGCAAGTACCTTGTTTTATGAAAAAAATTTCAAACAAAATATTTTAAAACATGTAAAAAAAAAAACCCAGAAATTTCTCCACTAATGTGTTAGGCCTATGTCCTCAATTTTTAGTAAGGCATTCTAAAGTACTGAAGCAAACTTTTAGGGGGATCACAAGATACTTTCCATTTATGAGAGAAATAATAATCAACACCTCTCAGATACCTGCAAACTATTTGCTCAGTTTCAACATTATATTACACTATACATTTTTCAGTAATGTAATGTTTTTGTAAAGTTGGGTTTCAGCTTTTTCTACAGTACAAAGCAGTACGTAAAAATCAATACAGAACAGGAAATGAGAGTGGCATTGTCCAATTGGACACCTACGTTTGGAAAGTTGTGCAGTGCCCAACAAGGCTCATGTTTCCACTTATAAATGAAAAGCTATTTAAGAATGAAAGAGAAACTTATTTTGTTTCTCAATTTACATAAGTTTTTCAAATGGCTGTAATGTTACTCAAATAAAAATACTTATTAAGTTGTTTGGGCCTGACTACTTAATAAATGAAACTGTTAGATTTTTTTTTTTTTTAGGCCTAATGAAGCTGCTAAAAATCGTTAAGACACTAAGAGGACACAGTGAACTAAGAAACTGGGAATCTCAGTGCTAGGCAATACAATATAACTCGCATTTCTTTTCAATTTGAATTAGTGCAACTGAACATTAAACAAAAAAAGTATTAGCCATTTGCATGCCATTCTTTCAAGTTATCTATTCAATAGCTTTACCTATTTATTAATTATGTTCTTGATACCAATTTCTTTATGATCAATTAATGCTAATGTTTGTAACTTATTTCTGATATATATTTAACTTAAGCATTTTTATTTTTTTGCAGTACTGGGGATTGAACCCAGGGGCAATCTACTTCCGAGATAAACCCCCAGCCCCATTTTTTTTTTATTCTTTATTTTGAATCAGGGTTTCACTAAGTTATAGAGTGCCTCACTAGTAGCCGAGGCTGGCCATGAACCCAGATCAGCCTCCCAAATGCTGGGATTTCAAGCATGCACCACCACACCCGGCTTTAACTTAAGTATTTTTTTGATGTTTTTAATTTTCATGTGGTCAAACGCTTGGTATTTTTTCCCTTTGTGATTTATTTCACTCTTACAAGTTTTAAAATTCTGCCTAATACAGAATTTTTGAGGAATAGTATCTATTTTTTTCTAAATCTTTAGAAGTCCTAATGATTCTAGATTTTTTAAAAATGATTAAGTTAGAAGAGAACATTGTAGAAAGGAAACAAATCTGTACCTGCAAAGTGAGCTATTTTTCAAAGAGAATCCCTGTCCTATTGTCATATCAATATAATTAGGTGTCAATCAAAAACTACTACAGTGAAATAACTTTTATCTCTCTAAGAAATATTTGTCAATGCCTTTGGGGGTTGGAGGAAAACGTGAAATGTTAAGTTTGTGAAAAAGTGCATTTAACACAGATATTTTTAGAGATTCACAATGCATGAGCATATAAAAAACAGTTTTGAATGTTTAGATTCCTTGTAACAAAACAAAAAAAGTAAACAAAACTTATTTAGCTCAATGTTTCCTTAAATTACTGTAAATGTAATGTTTTTATATTTTAATAACTATTAATTTCCCAAGTAAACAAATTTTCTGTGAACAGGCTTGAGAGATTCTGTCCTTATAAGAGCAAAACAGGTGTATACTGTGAGCATTAATACACTATATTTTTCTTTTACAGGATTTGCCAAGTGTTAAGCAAAAATTTGAGTTCCTTTAGCATTCTTTTAATGTTTCTACTGAATGCCTTCAGTGTGCAATGTGTCATGTTCTAGGGTCTGTAGATACAATAGTGAACAAGACAGATGTTAACCCTGTGTTCAAAGAGCTAACTCCTCACCTAAACATTTCTATCTATGCTATAATGATGTTTATTCTCAAATTGAATTAAAAACATTGTAAAGGACACAAACACCAAGAGTAATTGTATATACAAATTTGGAGATCCTTTTAAATAACAAAAATCATAGACATTTTAGAGCAAAAGAACCCACTTTCAAGTTTTGCTCCACGTGTAACAAACACAGTTCAAAAACAGAAATAGGACTTGTGTAAGATTATTTTCATAACAAGGAAAATGTTGGCATCTACATTTCTATCTCTTGTTTAAGTAACAGGTTTCCACAGATTTCTTGAACTGAATGTCTAAAAGAAGGAAGTAACATTGAATTAAACAAAATACGCATGGTAAGATATTTTGGCAGTGTGAGAGCTATGCTTCCCAGGCTCTTTCTTATCACATAAAATGTCTGTATTATTTTTATATTTCCTATTACTTACTTAAAAATGAATATGTGCTTAAATATCTCAAAGTTTCTACATTTATTAAACATATTAAATGTGTTATTTATTTCTTCTTACAAATATCAATTATTTATTCATACAACAGATATTTAGCAACTGCCTAAAGTGTGGTATGTACAATACTAATAACCGTGATATTCACAAACTATTGAACTCAGAGGGATGCCCACCTCTTTGAAGGTTGTTGCAAAATGAATTATTTAATTGACTGGTAAATGTAGAAGACAGTGAAAAATGATAAAGGTGAAAAAAAAGTTATAAAGGGGCAAGGTGTTCCATGAATACATGTGATTCCGTTGTTAGAGCTTTTTTTGGCCTCTCCACATGGTACCTCAAATTTTCAACTGAAAGAGTCCATGACCCATCTTGGCAGTATTCATTATCAAGAGTTGGTGAGACTGTAATTTAGAATATTCACTATGGAGATAAACATGGGCATTCCTCAAGAAACTAGGAATGGAACCACCATAGGACCCTACCTATACCACTCCTTGGTATCTTTCCAAAAGAATTAAAGTTAGAATACTATAGTGATACATGCACATCCATGTTTATAGTAGCACAGTTCACAATAGCCAAATTATGGAACCAACCTAGATGTGCATCAACAGATAAATAGATACAGAAAATGTGCCATATATATACAATGGAATTTTACTCAGCCACCAAGAATAAAATTATGTCATTTGCAGAAAAAATGGACTAGAGAATATTATGCTAAGTGAGATAAGTTAGTTTAGGAAAGTCCAGGGTCATATGTTTTCTCTCATATTTGGAAGCTAGAGAGAAAGTGGGAAACAAAAGGGACTTCAGATAAATAAGAGAGGCCAGTACAGTAAGTGAAAGAGGACTGAGGAAGAGAGGTAGGGAGGGGAAAAAGAAGAATTCGGAATGAAATAGTTGAAAGAATGTTATGTCCATATATGAAGGTATCACTACTAATATCACTAACATGTATGAGAATGCAAGAGTAGGGAGAAAGGTGGGGTGCAGAAAGCACCTCACCAAATGATGTGTGTATGTTTATATCACTTTGAATCTCACCATGATGTATAATTATACCACAAAACCAATAAATGTATTTTAAAAAGTGAGTTAAAAAATCTTGAGCTACATTTAATTTCACAAAAATATATAAGCGTCTATTTGTTTTTTGGTTCACAAATCTGAAATATATGCATTAGCTACCCTCCCTTCAAGTTAGAACAAGTTAGTGTTTCTACTCTCTTCACTTTTGAGAGATTTTTTGGGACAAGTAGTCTTGACTCTAAGGTTCTCCCCATTCAATACTGAACAAAGATTTTTTTAAATTACAATTATGTTCTAAATATGGTTCTCAGAACTGAGGACACATTCATATATAATAGAGTAGGTGCATGATCTCATACATACCACACTTATATTTGAGAAGCAAGAGATAGGGGATTTTACATACATATATATATATATATATATATATATATATATATATATGTAAACAAAACCTCAATATAACCACAGATTCTGATTCAGGAAAGACACTGAAATAGAGACAGAAAAAGAGAGAGTAACTAGGAGGCCACTTTAGGTAGGATGTTTATGAAAGCCACTACTTCCAAAGAAATAACATTTAAGTTAATATCTGAATAATAATAAGGTTATCATGCCAAGAACTAGGGAAAGAGCTGAAGGTAGTGAGTTCTAGGCTCATCTTTCACTGGGAAATCCCAACTGTAAGAAAAACAAAGGAACTTAGGGTGATAAAGAACTCACAAGGGAGGGGCAGAGTGGTATATGATCATATAAGAGAATGGGATAGAATGTCCAATGGCCATGATAGCTTGATTTATATCAAGGGCAATGGAAAGCAATTAAAAGATTTAAGCAGAGAAGTGATATTGTTTAAACTGAGTTTTAAAATAACATTCTGACTGCTACATGGAGAATAGATTGGAAAGGAGGTATATAGTGCTTGAATGTAATGGGCTTTGGAGTCAGGCAGGTAGAAGTTTAAAGCTCAGCTTTTCATTCTGGAGTAGATTTGTATAAAATGTGCATCTGTCACTAAAACGGTAAGTTTTATTTACTATATCAGAGAATAATTGGTTATAAGCACTCTCAAAGAGAAAATTCACACTATTTTTAGATTATTTTGTTCTAAACTTCTATACGTCATCAAGTATTGCGGATTATTTTTCTATGTAAAAGCATGATACAATTCTTTAGTTTTAGTGTGCTGTGTGTGTTCATGTGCTTAAAATCCAATCCAAATAATCACTGTTGGCAACAGGAAATAAAAAAAGAAATAAGGTAGAGATAAACTCTTAATAAGGCAAAGGAATACAGATAATATAAGATTACAGATCCTGGGTACATTAGGTAATATCTCTCTCTCTATAATTGACTTTATCTATAAAACAATGCGCTTAATATGTTGCTAGTCACAAAATATGAAGCTTTAAATATTAGCCATAATTTAAAACTTTTATAATGGACTGAATTTTATTACACACTAGAAACCACACCTAATCACTACTAATCACTACGGACCTCCATTCGTTTAAAAATTTCTAGTGAAAGTAAAAATATTCAACTGAAAGCATCCATCTATCCATTTGATCAATGGATATAGTATGAGGGACAGAGATAAAGAAGCAAAACATAGTATCTCTTCACTTGAGATGCTAGATTTAGGATCTTACATTAGTATCTACATGCTTATCATACTTCTGTACAATTTAAAAGAGATACCATTGATAGATGATTTGTGGCACATTAAATAAAAATACTTGCATTCTAAATATATATTACATGCTGATGATAATGAATAATTCTTGGCTTGTATTTTTCTCATTTGTCTGATTACCTGCCATTTGGGAGTTTTACAAGATTTGCCAAGGTAGTACAGACTATGGGTGACTTTGACTCACATACATAGATCAAGTAAGAAAACCAAAAAACAAAAACAAAAACAAAAACAAACAAACAAAAAAACAACCCACCCCCCCACACAACACTGTGACATGGCCTTTTGGACCCCTAATGAATAACGAAGTTGGGTTACAGTCCCTCCAATTATGCCAGGTTCCAACTATACCAGGTATGGAAAGGGAAAGGTGAATGGCAGTAGTTTAGACTATCCACACCAACATCTCTCAGGTGCAAAACTTCTAGCAAACATTGGAATCAGGACAATGTCTACTGAACGTTCAAAACAATGAGAAAGAGGCCCAAGAATCTTGCCCATTTCTTTGGAATTGAGAATATGAAAGGTAGGGAAGAAAGCTCCTTAAGTCCATCTAATGTCTTACACCAAAGTGAGAAGAACATTATAGAAGAAAGACTTCTTATTAAAAAGAAAAAAATCCTTCTAGAAATATGTGTCTGAAATTTAAAAAAACATGACTACTTCTATTTGTAAAGATAAGGTTGACTGTGGTTTTAAATTTTTTAAATTTGTTTATAAAAAACATCTAAGGTAGATTAGATATGTAAAGATTACCAGTCTGAGGAAAAAAAAAAGATATTCTACTGGATGGAAATTACATGGATTGTCTTACTAGCTTGCCTGACTGAAAGTGCCTTTTATATCCTGGTCAAATTTCAATGAGCAAGGCCTTCAGTGTGTGCTTGAAGAGTAGGAAATACAGATACTAATCCTACCCCCTCTCTTCAGTGTTTATGGCACAGCATACAAAGAGGTACCAAGCATATCGCTATCAGGACTTGCTGGGTGAAATCAGCACAGCACAGTTATGCAAATCATGTATGCCACTGACACTGCTTTTGTAATTATCAGTGTAATCCATTTCTATCAACCACCTCCAGGAAGGAAAGGAGGGGCTTGGGGAAAGTTCACACTTGGGAGATTATCCAGAAAGCAGGCCAGGTGCCAGGTCTAAAATCAGTTTAAAGCAGTTCCTTCTCAGGGGAGGTCTGCAGGACAAATTATACTATACTTAATGCACCATCACTATTATGAATGAGCTGCACCAGATTCAATTTCTCAGCCAGCATAATTTAATCCAATATGCCTATCATTATATTAGTCCAGAGACTTATACCTTTAAAAAGATCTCCTTAATACATCTGGTACAAAAGTCACAATGGTTGTTTTAAAGAATGTAAGTATGAAAACAACTAATGACAATCTTTGGACCACTGATTTTATATAATAATCAGTGCTGTTAATAACCAAAGGTCTATAACCTTCAGCAAACTCTACATCACACTAAACATTTTGCAAGTTACATATAAACTAATATATATTATTAATGTGCTTTATTGTGGTAGTTGCCACAAAAAAAAAATGAAGAAATGCTGAAGAAAGGAATTATGAAGGATTGGGGAAAGGACTCATGAAACAGACAAAGTAAGGACCATGAAACAAGGGATAAGAGGAGAAGATAATTTAAATAAAACAAGATGGAAACTGGGTACACTGGAAAAGAAAGTGAGTGACTACAAGTGCCCAATGTACATTAGAAAACTTGTTTGTGTCCATTTCACATTATGTTAAGTGAGATTAGCCAGTCACAAAGAGTAAAGAAGCATATGTTCTCCCTAATATGCGGATGCTAGGGAGAAGATGGGGCATAAGAGGGTCTCCAGATGAAAAGGAGAGATCCTCGATAAGCAAAGAAGTTGATTTAACTGAAGGGAATGGACGGTGGGTGGGGGGAGAGAGCATCCTAAGGCACATGATGTACTTACACAATTATATCAAGATTACTCACTGAACTGAACTTGAGAGGGAGGGAGGGCGAGGGAGCGGGGTGGGAATTGGGGAAAGGGTCAGATGAGAAATGTGTGCACATTTGCCTTTATCAATTTGTACCTAACAAAAATGTATATATACAAAGCACGAATTATTACAATAAAAAAAAAGAAAACTTGTTTGTGGAATTGCTGATCACTCAGCACTTTAAAGAAATAATGTGTTTAGCCGGGCGTGGTGGTGCACGCTTGTAATCCCAGCATTCGGGAGGCTGAGACCGGAGGATCCAGGTTCGAGGCCAGCCTCAGCTACCTAGTGAGGCAGTCTGCAACTTAGTGAGACTCGGTTTCAAAATAAAGAATAAAAAATAGGGCTGGGGGTATAGCTTGGAGGTAGAATGCCCCTGAGTTCAATCCCCAGTACCGCAAAAAAAAAAAAAAAAAGAAATAATGTGTTTATGGTAACAAATTCTTTAGTAAGAAATGACAATAGAGTATATCCTACTCACAACAAATTAACAGACTCACATGAGATTTAAAACTATCAAATTATGTTATTTGTAGGTATGAATATGCCACAATGAAACCCATCATTCTGTATGGGATATATGTACTTCTACAATTGACAGTTTCTTTAACAATGTGGTCAAAGATTAGTACCATCTCAATTGAAGTGAGACAATTCTTCCAACCTTCATTTTTAAGGATTTTGAAGATGTAGAAAAAAGCTACCTTAACAATTTTTCTTTTCTTTTTTTATTGGTGCATTGTGATCAAACATCTTGATAAAGTTCAGAGTGATAAGAGGCATACATGCACACAGCACTCCTTGAGCCCCCCCCCCCCCCGCATTCCCACCTCATTTCCTCTCCCTCCCTACCTTCCAGTGCTCAGCACATTGATTGGCTTTGATAAGTCTGTGTATGTACATCACGTCTATTGAGGTATTTCCCTCTTCAAGTCTTTCTCCCCCCTCCCATCTCCTTCAGTTAGGTCTCCTCCTTTACTCCACTAAGGTTTCTCTTCCTTTGTCTGGAGTCCCTCTTTTGTCCCAATTTCCTCCTAGCTTCTGTATATGAGAGAGAACATCTGACCTTTCATTTTTTGTGACTGACTAATCTCACTTAGCATAATAGTCTTCAGTTCTAACCATTTCTCTGCAAATGACATAATTTTGTTTTTTATGGCTGAGTATAATTCCATTGTGTATATATCTCATAATTTTGTAATCTATTCATCTGTTGATGGACATCTCAGCTGGTTCCATAGTTTGGCTTATGAATAGTGCAGCTATAAACATAGATATACATGCATCACTATGGTAGCCTGGTTGTCTGTTGGTTAGTTTGAAATTCTACTACAGGTACATATGAAAATATATTCAAAATGAGAATAGGTCATAATATTTAATTTCATAAGGATTGTCTTATGATAGGTAAAGATATAAGTGAACAACAACATAAGGGATTTTAAAAAGGGCAAACTAGAGCGAGTTTTCAGCAATATCTGTACTAAGTAGTTGGCATGTTTCTTTAAAAAAATCAATAAGCTGTTCAAAGGTATTTCTGCAGATAAAATATAGTACTTGGAATTAGGGACATGAAGAATGAAGACAGATATTATTTAAAAAAAAACTTAAAAATGTGCAATAGGGAGGAAGCTGTTGTTTTAACAGATGGGCATTTATATGGTACATCTGGTCCAGTTCCTTTTTATAGGACAAAATAGCTTTAAATTGACAATTAGACAGAAAAAACAAACTTCTTAAGTTGAAAATTGTCAAACATTGAATAGGTTGCAAAGTATTGTTGCAAAAAAATCAACATTCCTGAAGTAATTTGAAATAAATTATATATCTGTTCAGAAAAATTTAGGTTTATTGACCCTACCTAAGTCAAAGGAACTTAGAGAATGGAAGGTCCCTGAAATCTCTCTTTCTCCAGAGTTGTACAATACAGATATATCACAAAAAGTAATTTTGTGAAGTATTTACTTCTGTATGATATTTACTTCTATATGAGACACACAAACAGAATTAAATACTAAATAATTATTTAACCAAGTGTTAAGGTTTTATTCAAAATTTAATAGCAAGAATTATTGAATATATGAAGTAATTATATTTCTAAAATGTGGATGAACAAAAACAAATTAGAATAATTCCTACACTGATTTGTTCATTTAATATTTTATTTACATATCTTTGAAAAAATAACTCAGAGTGAGAACTAAGAAGCATTGTAAAAATATGGTACTACTAAGGAATATTTGGCTTTTTCAGAATACTAGAGCCAATGAATAAACTTCCTTGCGGCATTAGAATTTTTCTTTTTAAATGTTTTGAAATAATTCCATTTTTGAGCAATAATTTTTCCACAGTTATCTGAACCCTGTAAAATTCAATGGTCAAAGTTGAATTTTTGATATGGCATAAAAATATTTGAGACTCTGTGAGAGGTCTTCTTAACTATATTTTTCTTTGCACAATTATAAAAGGTACTAAATACATGCATATGTTTTCTATACATTAGGAAAATACGTTTCTTCTAGTTTTAAATCTTTAATTGGGGTACATTAGAAAAAATATACAATTCTAGTTCCTCTGACATTTTTTTTAAAAATAGCAAGTATGCTACGTATTATTTTGATTAATAAGGGATGAGGGCTTAATTAAAATACTATTTCCCTAGGGTATTGAGTATAATAAAGACAATTAAAATAACTAAGATATAATATACAATGCACACTAATCAATTTCTGGGAATGAGAGGATTATAATAATTTGTCAAACTAAAAATCTAAGAGACAAAACTACTAAAAATCAGTTTGTAACAGGAGCCCTTATTCATTAATTTATCACTAAAAAGGCACATAATCACTGTTATGTTGTAAATTTATATAAATCAAATTAGATGATTGTGTGGTATATCTTAAGGTTACTGAATATCAAAATGTTAATTATGGATAGTACTCTTTTATTTTCCTACAACTTTTTATGATACATATCTGGGACATGTTTTTAAAAAGTATAGTTCATTTTCTCATTGAGCTAAAAAACCTAGCTGTGATCTTTAGTTAATACATTGTTAATAATATATTTCAAGTCTTAATTTCTCTCTCCTTTTCATGTTTTCCTTCACCTTCTTCAAATGTCATTTAATTTTCTTATGAAATGTTTTTCTTTTTCACTTAGATACATCACAACTCTCACTTAAATGTGGATTAGCAGAGAGTAGCAAAGGAGAACTATTGGTGCTATGAAAACTCAATGAAAACCTTAAGATGTTAAATCTGTTTCACACAAATATATTTTATTTTACTTTTTATTGGTGCATTTACATAAGTCAAATTTTAAGCATAGATTTGCAGGGAGTAAAAAAGGAAGCAGAGGGAGGTAGGAGACAAGAGAAGGAAGAAGAAAATAATAGTTTGGATGGAGTGGTGTCTATTCTTTAAGGTTTGGTAATAGTAACTGATCAACAGTAAAGTCAAGATAAGAAAAAAAAAAGACATAGCATTTAGCCTCAAATAATATTAGCATCACAAGGGAAAAATCAAAGAACTTGACAAAATCCCACATTTAATTTGCAACAAGTCCATTCTAAAACCCAGATGTCTTGATCTCTTGCCTTCCATGAAGCATTCTTTTTTTTCCTCCTTTATCATTGAGAGCTACTTTAAGAGAGTTAAAATATTATAGAACAAACACATGTGCTGTTTCACATATCCCACAGCCTAGTGGTAGTGGGCACAGATTCTGCAGTTTGATTGCCTTGGTTTGAATCCACATTCTGGATGGCCTCTTGTGCCTCAGTCTCCTCACGTACACAACAGGAATAATAAAAACTACAAGCTCTTGAAACTGATCTCCTCTGGGCTAATTGTCTCTCCACTCTCTTTATAAGACATATGGATGAACAACCTGAAACACTGAATTCTTGAAGCTCAGAGGGCCCTCTCTGGTATGTTCAAGTACACTCCTAGGAGGTAAACTGTATACTCAGGCAGGTAGGATTGTAGTCAAACCTAGTGATGCTAGCTATCTCTATTATTATAAGAATATGTTAATTAAATACTCAATTTCCAATGAAATAATTACAAAAGAGTGATTTCTAGTAAAATGAATTTTAGTACTTTGGAAAGACATAAAAATGAGCTATTTAAGTATTCCTGAAGAATTGGTTGGTGAGCAAAGATTATCAGAAAGCTTATTGAAAAAACCTCAAAAATTTAAGAGAAGTCTGATAGCTTCACAAAGATCTTTAAGTTCTTAAAGAAACTGAAAATATAATTAAAGACAATGCATTTTGGGTGTGAATTATACTAATCTTTTTGTAGGCTAGTTTTTTTTTTCTGGTACTAGGGATTGAATCCAGGAGTAGGAATTGAATCCAGGGGTGTTTTGACACTGAGTTACATCCCCAACCCCTCTTTTTCTCTTTTTCCTTTACTTTTGTGCCAACATCTTGCTAAACTGACCAGGCTTCCCTGGAACTTGCAGTCCTACCTCAGCCTCCCAAGTAGCTCAGACTATAGGTATGTGCCATGCATAACTGCTGTTTAGATAATATTTAAAAAACTAAGTTCTTCACTTAAAGAAAAGGGCCCACCTTTATATTAAAATATAAATGATTGTCCAGCATGGTGACACATGCCTGTTATCCTATTACTTAAGAGGCTGATACAGGAGGATCACAGGTTCAAAGTTAGCACATGGTAACTTAACGAGATCTCATTTCAAAATAAAAAATAAGGCTGAGGTGTAGCTCAGAGGTAGAATGGCCTTGGGTTCAATCCCCAGTATAACTATGTCTGTCTGTCTGTTTCTCTTTCTCTCTCTCTCTCTCTCTCTCTCTCTCTCTCTCTCTCTCTCTCTCTCACACACACACACACACACAATAAATAAATAAATATATGCATTATATTTATATTTTTAATGTAAGATTCATTTACCTCATTACTAGACTTATTGCTATTAATCTATAAATAACTGCCAGTTGGCCAGTTGCTTATGTCAGGTACAAGGTTTTTAATTAAATAATACATGGCAAGTGTTTAGTATATTGCCTACTGTGTCAAGGGTGAGCTCAAGAATGTCAGATATTATCTGTAAATAACCTAACTATTGAGCCTATATAATCCAAACCAAGATACTACCTAGTATCTTCAAGGAGGTACAAACAGAATTCCAAACAGAAAATTACCAGCTTGTACAGGAATTATACTAGGTTAAATGCATGCATACATAATACTGATAGATAACACTTACTGAAAACATACTGTATTCCAGAGATTTTTCTGTTTTTCATTTCTTAAACTATTGTGTGTGAGACAGAAATATACAAATGCACATTATTTCTGGGCTTATTTTTACCAACCTACTCAACAGAAATCAAGACAGAGAAATTACAAGTCTATAACACAGAAAGCAGAAATGTAACATTAATATCTAACATAATAATCAAATACAATAAAACAATGGACAGTCATTATCCAGAGGGAAGGGGGAAAGAACTTTCTACCAATAATAATATTTATAAAAACAAACATTGGATTTAAAATCATTTAATTATACCTAAAACCCCAGTACCAATCATTTTAAGCACTGGTACTTAAATTTTAGTTAACTGGTCTCAATTCTCTGTTTAACTTCTGTGGCCACTTTCTATCCTCCTTTTTTTTCTTACAGAAAGCTAATTTCTATTGTTTTCTTTAATAGGCTCCATTGTTCTCTGGCTTTTAGTTAAGTATGGTCAAATCAGGCCCCCGGCAAGAGACTGGAGGGTGAAAAGAGTAAGGTTAGTGTGTATGCCCCAATTCACAGGTTGGCAAGGGTTAAATTCCTCTACTAAAGGTCAGTGCTCAAGACCCTCTCCAATCTCTCTTAAATCCAATGACAGTTCAGTCCCCTTTCCCTTTTGGCCCAAGGCTGTTAATGGCTTCCTGCTACTGTTGGCCTCAGAGGGCTTCAATCCTTCTTTGTTGTGTTTCCTTATGCCTGACCATTCTCTTGTGACTATCTGTCCTTTTTGGGATATTCTCAGGTTGTCCTCATTTGAGTCTCATTGCTTTACTATTAGGATCTTGACTTCTAAGAGTTATTGGCAGCAGGAATGAGCCAAGGCTCTAGAGAGTCAAAATGGAACTCTGAGATTGGGTTCTCATGTTTGAAGAGAGTGGAACAGCCTCATCCGGTAGTTATGATACTGCTAATCCTAGCCATGGCAAGATGACTGATAAATGAAATTGTCACTATTGATAGCATGGAATGGAGTGTGAAAGAAGGTAGGATTTTGGAAGGTACAGTATTTACATACTAAAGCAGCAATGGCAGTATGTAGAGTGAAATTTATAAAGTGACAAGCCTAATGGTTCTAAGGGACATACAAAGGTGAAAGGAAAAATTGAAGGCCGTGGATGTTCAAGTCAAAATACAAATAAAATATTAGGAAGTTTCTCCATCACTTTTAAAAGTCTCTTATTTCCCTAAGCCTTACAGCAAAGGCTGAAAACCAATTCCAGAATCTGATTCAAAAGGTTATGGAATTGCACTGCTAAATAAAATGGGCAACACCAAGACTAGCAGTGGTAATTCATATTAATTCCCACTCGGGGTATTAATGTGTGTTAGGCTAATGTACTATATCTATATCTAGATGGATCTGTGAATCAGCACAGAATTACACATATCATATGCCAATTACAAATGCAGTTCCAACTGAAGAATCTTTACTGGAGCATATTTTAACACAGCCCTGACCTCAACTATGGAACTGCTAACCTGCTTTCTTTTTAAAACAATTTCTATCAACAAAGATAATCAGAAGCAGTTTGCCTTCACATTGCAGGGACTGCATACTTCCACTATCTTACCTTAAGGCTAGGCCAACTTTCCTCTCCTTGTCATATATACAGTCTGGAGAAATCTTGTTCATCTTAACATACCACAAAACATCAAGCTGGACTATTGCATTCATGACATTACACTGATTGGACTTGATGAGCAGGAAGTAGTAAACATTCAAGATGCCTCCAGAAGATAACTGCTAGAGGACAAGGATAAACTCAATGAAAGTTCAGGGACTTTCCACACTAGTGAGATGTTGTGAGCACAATGATCTGGGCATGCTAAAATGGATCTTCTACAACAAGTGAAAAATTGCCATAACTTAAATTTCCAGTCATGAAGAACAAAGCCCAACACATAGTAGCCTCAGGTTTTATAAGCAGCTAAAGAGACCAACCACATTTGGGTACGTTGCTCTGATGCATGTACTAAGTAATTCATGATACTGCCAATTTTGAGGAGCCTGGGCAAGAAAAGGACCTGCAGCACAGCCCTGTCATGATGAAAGCTACCCTATACCCTTGGCTATAAGGTCCAGCAGACACAATGATTTTTCAAAATGTCTGTGGCAAGAAGCTACAGAGTGCAACTCCCTAATAGTTTTGTCGTAAAAAAAAAAAAGAAAGAAAAGAAAGAAAGAAAGAAAATGCCATCTTTGACCAACAACCATCCTATATTTGAAAAACAGCTCCTAACTTGCTACTGGATTCTGGTTAAGACTGAGTCCCAAGTTATAGAACTCCTGGTACCGAAATGGCCCAACTACACATCCTGAATTAGCCATTACTTGATTCAACATATCATAAAATAAGAACTATATAACATTTCATTGTTAAATAAATCTGGAACTAAGTAAGTTTGGGATGACCAAACATACTGTATGAGCAAGTAAGTCAAGGGTTTGTGAATATTGCTACTTCACAACCTGTCACCTTTTTAAGGATTATCAATGACTAGTCAGTGGAGGATGAAAGAGTGGGGGTCTAGTTTGTAAATGAATTGCATGGTATTTGGTACCAGCTATGACTACTGTGTTTTCATGTCCATTTAAAGGGGCTAGCCCCGAGAGACAGTGGTGAAAGGGTATCTCCCAGAAGCCAAAATGTCAGCAAGTATACTTGTTGTACACTATGTGGAAGAAAAGATAGCTAAGGTAATGATATGGCATGGTCATATATGGTCAAGGACTTCAAAGAACAAAAGTAGAAGACTGGTGATAAAATGTGTAGGGGAGAATTATGTGGATATATCTTTCAGAAATGGTATAAATATGATTAACATGGTATTAATCCCTGTACTAATCCCTTCTAGAGGGCATCAACTGAGAAGAAGGCTCTTAGTAACTGGACAACTAACCTAAGTATCTTATGGATGTCAGTCAAATTGTCTACCTTATCACTCCAGTTCAATATGCTCATGTACAAAGTGATGATGGGAGCAGGGATGGAAACTATGTATAAATATAACCACATGGAATCCCCCCTCTGAAACTGATTTAACTAGTACCATTGCTAAGCTCACAATTTTTCAGTACTGAGACCCGTATATGGCACCATTATCCAGGGAGATCAACCAGCTGACTGACAGAAGATAGGTTGTATTGAACTCCATCCAACATGGAGGAGGTGGAAATTAATCCTCCTAGATACTTAGAATATGGATTTATCAAAATATCTACCTATAGATATTTAGGATATGAATTTATCTTCCTCTTTAATAGCTTTGCAAACTCCTTCATGAACAGATTTAAGAGAACAATTTGCCAATTACTATGGTATTCCTTGCAACACTGTCTTAAACCAGGAAATTCATTTTAATGGAAAAAAATTACAATGGACTCAAACCCATTGAATTCACCTGTCATAACTCAAACTCCATTGCCCAGAATCAGCTGACTAAATGGAGAGGTATAATGGCCTACCAATAGAGTGTTTCATGTATGGCTGACAGGTAGGAGACATTTGGGTATGTTCTACATGATGTGATACATGCTCAAGTCATTTCTTCCACAACCAGAATGTATAAGTCTGGGAACAAAGAGGTTTAAGTAAAAGCGGCCACTTTAATACATCAAATAACCCTTTTAAAGGATTTTTTCTTCTTGTCTTGAAGCCTTGGGATTAGAGCTTTTGAAGATATCAGTTTCCAAGGGAAGCATGTTTATACCAGGGTTGAGAATTCTGGTACTGTTGCACTGGAAGCTGAGAATACTTGCTGGCTATTTTGGGCATCATAAGCTGCTGAACTGACATGGATAGAAGTGCGCAATTAGCTGGTATTTTTTTTTTTCAGATTACTGAATTGATTTCAGGTTGTTGCTATACAAAGGGGTCAAAGAGAACTATCTCTGGGACTCAGGTGATTCAATGTGTGTCTCTTTACAATAACTTATTCAATAATTCCAGTTATTTAAAAACTGCATAAACCAATAAAGAATCACCAAAGACTCAGAACTTATACGAATTAAGGTTTGAGTTGTCCATTGGATAATGAACTTTTATCTAGCCAGGTATTAAAAAGAGAGTAAGTGTAAGGAGAAGATGGAAGTGAGTGGAAAGAGAATGGCTGTAACAATGAATTTTGAGCTTTCTAATGAATTAGAGAAGCATGGATTTTACTAGTCATGTTTTATGTTCTAGTTGTTATGAAGAACACTGGCGTTGGCTAATATTTTGGGTTCTGATTGGAAACATGACTAAATTGCTATCACCCTTGATGATGCAGTAACTGGGTTCCCTCTGAACATTAAACTTACTTTAATTACCCAAGTCTGAGTATGCTATCTATGTATGTCTGTAGAATCATGAATTGGCTTATTCTAAGTTACAAAATAAGCACAATAGCATTTTTAAGGGCAATGTCTTCATTTATAAAGATAGGCAAGATGTTATGGGTACACTAAACCATGTTAAAAGCAACATGATTTTCTAAAGAATGAAATAAATGCTTACAGTTACCTGTTGCATGAACTGATGGCAAAGATACATGTTCACAAAAATTTATGTGCTATATAATCCTTGACAGTTCAGTAATACTTTAATAAGCTAGAATACATGGGTAGCTAACGGAAATACCTGTCATGTCTTAAAAGGATTTTTTAACATAAAATGACATCACTTTAAGAGATAATTTTTTTTGTTTGTTTGTTTTTGTGGTACTGGGTATTGAACCCAGGGGCATTCTACCTCTGAGCTACACCCCCAGTCCTATTTTTTTTTATTCTTTATTTTGAAACAGGGTCTCACTACGTTGCGGAGGGCCTCACTAAGTAGCTGAGGCTGGCTGCGAACCCAGATCCTCCTGTCTCAGACTCCCAAGTACTGGGATTACAAACATGCGCAACCACACCCGGCTTAAGAGATAATTTTTACAGCAAAATTTTAAAATAAAACAAAAAGTAAAAATAAGTGAACTATTGTTAAGTCAGGGAGAAAAGTAAAATACATACTTAAAATATTTTGCTTTAATGTTTGCATTAATTTCATTTTTAACTGTCATTTTTCACAAATTTATGAGTTAATGTTTAAAATAGGTTTACATAGTTTGTATTCTTGTTAAAATTAAGTATAGCCTTAAGGATAACATGCAAAATGTAAAGAAAGATAAAAAAGCTTTACCTCACAATCCTCAGCACTCTCTAGTTTATCAGTGTACATGAAAATATCATTTCTCTCATATCTTCACATTAAAATTAAAATTTAATATGTCATTATACACAGAAAGAACATATAAAACTGGCTTGAGAATATTCTATATTAATTTTTCACCTTTAACTTCTTAGTTATGGAAATTCATGTTAAAGTCAAATGAGATTCATTCAGATTTCTTATCATTTTTTCTCTTTTATGTACTTATTTTCTGTCTTTTTTTTTTTAAAAAAAACAAATATCTTAGGTTTTTAAATCATTTATGAAGAAGAGAAAATTTTCTGATAGAATACAATGACTATAGTTCAGAAGCTAAAGAAACAAGGAGAGTAAAATCAAATAAATTAACAGCCAATTTTCCATTAAGCATAATATTTTTAGCTTAAAAATAACAACATATAATTTCCGACTGAGGTCCAAGCCTGAGCACTAGATCAGCCAAAAAAATGTCATAGCTTTCACCTCCAGGATAGTAACTTCAGAATGTACACTATGATATTCATTAGATTTTGACATATTCTGGATTAACCATAATTACTGCATTAATAGTCATAAAGTTTTTAAAAATCATAAAAGTTATATAACAGGTATGTTTATTATTCCAAAATCCTAAAATAAGATATCCTTCAGCTGACAGTGCTCCTTTTTGTCAAGTGTATGTCTTAAAACAGAAGGGTCCTATGCATCCTGCAAGAGTTAGCAGCTATTTATTGTACACAATTAAATATACTGTCTACCTAATTCCCAGCTACACACCAAAGCTACACATTACTTAGGATTATTCTGTAGCACTCTTGAATTCTCATACTTGAGCTTTCTTCTCCAAGACATGGTGACACTTACCAGAGTGGGTCCTGAGGTGTCCTGTGAGGGCGTCCCTTCTTCTACAAGCGTAGCTACAGAAAGGACATTTGAAGGGCTTCTCTCCAGAGTGTAACTTTATGTGTCTCAGAAGGTTTCCCTTCTGAGTAAAAGAAGCTCCACACTGGTTACAGTGGAAGGGCCGTTCACCTGTAGGAAGAAGTGGGAAAGATAAAGCAGGTAAAGTGCCAGTGACTGATTTGCCATCCACTGTTAACCAGATCCAATCCTGTATTTACAATATTCATTTTTCTCTTAATTCTTCCAAACTTTTATCTTCTCTTGAATTTGCTTCACATATACCAAAGTCTTAAGCCTTAGGTCAAGTGGTCCCTTCCCCGCTTCATATAAATTTGACAAGATTCCTCTTCACTGACTCAAAATAGTAACAATACTATCATCCCTAGTTGTTGAACAACTAGATGCCATCGCTTTACTGCCTTATTGGTTCCATTACATATGGTGTTTCAATCCTCAAATGATATTAATAATCAGGTATTATTAATTTCAATTTAAAAATGAAGAAACTGAAGTTGTTGTATCAAAGTTATCTGAATACAGTCACAGAGCTAGTAAGTATTCAAGGGGAGAACTGAACCTGCACAGTTTGAATAGAAAACCTTGTTCTCTTTATTCCACCATGCTGTCTCTTTAAAATTCACAAAAATTTTGGGTTGAAAAGGGCTGTAAGTCCAATTCTCTCATTCAGCTGACAAGGAAAAGGGAGCAAAAAAGGCATAATAAATGAACTGGCTTACAAAGTTCATTACCCCAAGATCTCCAAATACATTTCAAATCTCTTGATACTCCTGGTCACTAACAGTGAAACCTTTCAATTTATCAGTAAAAATCCAAAAAGTATTCATCCAGACATTTCCTGTATATTCGTCTTTTTTTGAAAGTCATATATTTGGCAGGATTATTTGCTCACTGTTCTCCTTTTACTGATATTGTTCAAACTTTGAATTATCAGTCTAGTCTACTGCTATCATCTAGTTGCCACTAATGTCAGCAAACTAAAAACATATTAGGTAATGGAACAGTAAAATTGGCAAATAGGATCAAACTATGAAGAAAATACTGTTAGTTTACCTGACTCTAAAGACAGATATGAAATAAATTATAAATTAATATATAAATAAGTAGTAAATAGATATCCTAAAGCTCAAAGTTTAGAATTAGAAGAAAATTAAAAACAATTTATCTATGGTTTAACTGAATCATTTCTGCACTTGAGATTATAATGAACTTAATTTCAATAGGTTCTTTAATTCATGACAATAATAGCTGGGTGTGGTTGCTAACACCAGTATTCCCAGCTTCTCTAGAGTCTCAGGTAGGAGGATCACAAGTTCAAGGACAACCTAGGTAACTCAGTGAAACCCTATCTCAAAAAGAAAAAAGAAGCTGCTTGTAATCCCAGCATTTGGGAGGCTGAGACCAGAGGATTCGCAGCCAGCCTCAGCTACCTAGTGAGGCACTCCGCTACTTAGTGAGACCCTGTTTCAAAGTAAAGAATAAAAAATAGGGCTGGGGGTGGAGCTCGGAGGTAGAATGCCCCTGAGTTCAATCCCCAGTACAGCAACAAAACCAACCAACCAAAAAACAATAAAAAGGAATGTGTGTGTGTGTGGGGGGTAGGGTTGTGGATGTAGCTCAGTGGTAAAGCACATTACCTTAGCATGTGTGAGACCCTGAGTTTAATTTTTTTTTTTTTTTCAGTACTGGGGATTGAACTCAGGGGCATTCTACCTCCGAGCTATACCCCCAGCCCTATTTTTTTTTTTAATTCTTTATTTTGAAACAGGGTCTCACTAAGTAATGGAGTGTCTCACTAGATAGCTGAGGCTGGCCACGAACCCAGATCCTCCGGTCTCAGCCTCCCAAACGCTGGGATTACAAGCGTACACCACCACGCCCAGCCCCCTGGGTTTAATATTAATACACCAAAAAAATAAAACAAAAAAATGGAGGCAAAAATAATAGTGAATAATGGAAACTGCCCCCCCCCTCTCTCTCTCTCTTTCTCTCTCTCTCTCTCTCTCTCTCTCTCTCTATATATATATATATATATATATATATATATATATATATATATATATAAAACCTAGTGATTCTTTCATTAAAGTAAGCTAAGAGATTAATTGTGGTCACTTTCCGGCAGCAGCCACTGTAAATTCTACCATACAGTTTTGTTACAAAAATTAACAAAAGTAAAAAGTTGATAGGTCAGGTGTATCTCAAATTCTATAGTATTTATTTCTTTTGAGAATTAAGTATGTACTGGGGTAAAAGGTTTTCTCTTAAAATTCTGGAGCTCTTAATGCTAAGTTTACAAAAGGTCCTATAATAATGCATTAGGCTGAAAAAATTGTATCTTACATAGCTAGTTTGATTCATTTGATTAATCTAAAACCCCTTATATGACATCTTATGATTTATGAATACGTCTTGATCAATGGCTTTCACTTTTTTATATCAATTATATAGCTTTCCACGTTTTAGGTGGAAATCTGCTTAATTACTATTAGTGTCTTGATTATGTAAAATAATTATCGTTTCAATAATACAGTTGTTTCATTGTGGTTAATATTAAAGTTAGTGGAATTACAGTGAAACCCTCAAAAACTCTAGTATTGGAGACAAGAATGAAAGCAGAGGATAATTTAAAGAGATTATTTTTTAAGTATACAGAGTTATATTTCAGGAATACTCCACATATAGGAGGCATATTCGTATCTTCTTAGTAACAAAAAGTAAATTGACTTCTGAAAAAACTATTTCCGCAGAACATTAGTGATCTTTTATTCAATGTTAGGAGATACTTATTGACCTAGATATTATACAGATATATGCAAAATTATATGATAATTAAGTAAAAGGTTCAGTTAACCACCTTTGTCTACTTAAAGGTACACTTGCAAAAAACCATATATTAGCTATGGAACTTTAAACAACACATCTCAATCATATCTTTTTTATAATATGTTCTTTAAATGGACTGAATCAGTTGACTTTTTGCATCAGTTTAGACTTTTATGAAAAAAAAATAATAATCACATTCTTTACGTGTAAATAAAAGCAAACTTAAAGAAGATTCCACAAATTTACTACCCACATTAATGGTATTATAGTAATCCACTTAAAAAAAGTTTAAGGAGGTTATCATACTATTAGTATGATAGCTAATCTTCCCACAGGTGAGTATAAAAATCTAGACCAACAACTCTGGATCCAGGAGAACAACTAAGATATGGTCCTGATAACCATCATGTCCATTCTCAGTCTATTTGTATTTTTTTAAATCCAATCTACTAATCTCTGGGTCCATTTTTAATTGTTCACTGGATAAGTTTCTACATAATTTTATTATGGAATAAAATATATTTCAATAGTTTATGTACTTTCATAAATACATATTTTAAATCTACAAGATTCAACTGAAATGCAAATATACATGTAACAATTTGCTTTGGTGAATCAAAGACAGAAGATGTCCTTCTGATGGTTGTTGGATGGAATAACCATCTACAATTATGCAGAATCCTAAGCATCTGTTTAGAAGGCCTTGGAGCAAGAAAATAGCTCCACAATGCTATAATGTACAAAAGAGTATGCTGAATATTTAGTTACAAAGATGGGAGTACTCTATCCAAAAAGGGGAAAAAAATAAGGCTTTTCTGTATTTATAATGTTCCCAATGATTCATGTTCATGCATGAATTCATTTACTATCTCTTACTTGTTTTCTTCTCTATACTCCCAGTGAAGAGTGCCCGGAGTATCCGATGACAATATTACCTGATTACATGCTAAAGTAGCAATGCCATAGAAATAACACCAAGCTGTTAGTAAGACACTGGAATTGGCACTTTAGTAGAGTATGAAAAAGAAAGAAGTGAATTAAATCAGATATTCCATGTCATTGTAATAAATTGGGTAGTTTCATTTGATTTTAGATTAGATACTCTCTGAGCTAAAAACACTAAAAAATGCAGGATTGAGGCCAGTGTGTAGTAACTTAGTGAAAGCTTGTCTCAAAATTTAAAATTTTTAAAAAAGGGCTGGGGATATAGTTCAGTGGTAGAGTACCCCTGGGCTCAATCCCCAGTATCACAAAAAACAATACTCAAAGATATGTTTCCTAAAGTCTTTTTAAAAAAAAATATTTAAGACAGTGCCTTTTATATTAGCTAGAAAAAATTGCTAAGAGTGGGAAGTTCTAAAATGAAGACAGTAGTTTGAGATATCAAGGAGAAAACAGTTGGCTAATGATTAGATTCTGACTACATTGTTCTCCATCTAGTTTAAATTATGGAAATACAAATAGTCTGTTCTTAAATAGTTCTAAAATGAGCTGAATGTGTCAGGACCCACTCAGATACGTGAACTGGGTCATCAGAAATACATATTAAACAAGATAATTTAAGAAGTCGCATCCAAAATTTCAAAGTCAAGATAGCATGGTAGGAATCTTAAGCTCCTCCATGAATGGCTATGGACATGAACAATCTTCCAGGTCCGAAGAAAATATAACAATTTGTATAATATTCCAATAAGCATTTATTAACAAAAAGTTCATAATGTCGCAAGTATACTTTAAATGGTCATTTCCTTCATCTTCCTTGACTCTAGCAGCTGAGTAAGTGTCATATTACTAGAACTTCTGGAAATAGGTATAACTATAAACATGTTCCTTGCCAATTAGATTATTTTCAGTACTAGAATAATTTGACTTGATGTTCCTACAGGAGTAAATATTAAATAGACAGTAAATATATAACTATTATATTTACAAACTAGAGATCTTATGAATCACTATAGAGTGAAATTTTGATTAATATAAGTTTCAAGAAAATATACTCCAATTCTTTGAATTTTCTTAACTAAGAACATCAATAATTTTAGGTATACAATTCAGCTTTCAAATTAATATTACACGTAATTCAACAGCGAAGTCAGACTGATTTTGAGTTTGTATTTTACTTGATAGGAGGAATTACACACTGGAATGAGTGTTATCTTCTCCAGGTATTCACTCTGACATAAGGAAGAGATTATAACTTTGTGGAGCTCAAGTTACGAAATCACAGAATTACATTATGAACAGACAAAAAACAGATTACTTATTTTATAGTCTGTCCTACTTTTTTCACATCAAATATACACCACACTTGATCTTTTAACTTTTTCTAAGACATTTTTAAAAATTAAAGGAAAAACCAGGTATGGTGGTGTGCACACCTGTAATCCCAGTACTTGGAAGGCTGAAACAGAAGAATTGCAGGTTTGAGTATAGTCTTGACAACTTAGTAAGACTGTTCTAAAATAAGATAAATAAATAAATGAAAAGGGCTAGAGGTGAATCTGGGAGATAGAATGCCCCAGGATTAAAAGCACTACTAAATATTTTTAAAGCATGCTGTTTTTAAAATATTTAAAATAAATATTTAAAAAGAAAATTCAAAACAAAACAGAAAGGAAAAATGTAACTGGCTTCATGATGGAATAAAGTGCATATATTCTAAAGCTGATGATTTTGATGATAACACTGATTTTAATGTGTAATTTCTCACTGTGATTTTTTAAAAAATATCAGCCCTTGGCTTATAGACATACTTTATAATATATTTTGCATATTAATATACCAAGCACAGTGTAGTCAAACAAAAGCAGTCTGGAAATCAGGATATCTTAATTCTAGCCTCAGTAATGCCTTTACATACATAAGAGATAATGAAGAAATCACTTGGCTATTTCTTCATGTGTGATATGAGAAGTATGGACTAAAAACATTTTGGAAACTTATATCTCATGTTTTAAGGACCTAATTATTAAGTTGATTATTTAGGAGTAAGGATTTCCAATAATTTTATTATGATTTATCACTTCTTAAAAGTATTACATTTTAAAATGCTGAGAATATTAGTTATTAATATTCTGTAATAGAATGCCACTTTATATTATAGTGGTAGCTACATTACCCTTAAACTTTCAGGTATAAGACAAATAAATTCTTGAAACTTATTGTTATAGTATGGTGAATATAATTTGTAATATACTGTGTATTTGCAATTTGCTGAGAGTAGATCTGAAGTCTCCTAACCACACATATACAAAATAACTATATAAAGTGATAGATATATTAATTAGTCTGATTGGGGTATTTTACAATGAACACATGTACCAAAATGCTACATGTATATCTTAAATAGGCAGTTTTTATTTCTCGTGTATACCTCAATAGATCTGTAAAAATCCACTTATTCAACAAAAATTCCATGCATGAGCAAAAAGACTATCTGAACAGTTACATTATTATGGAAGGCTGATATGAGGAGAACAGTCCTAAAGATAAGCAGTGAACCTAGGATGTACAGTCACTCACTGTATGGGGCAATCACTCATAAAATTATAATATGCTATATTGGGATGGGGGAGAAGAATTATATACTTTGATGATATTGACTAATTTGGAGATTGGCAAAGATCTGTGGACACATCTTTGTAAAGACCATGGTGGTTTATCCCTGATAAGGGAGTAAACAAAGGACCGAGAGAAGTCACTGAGGCTAGCCCTCATTACTTGTGTTGGAAGTACCCTAGACCTGTGCTGAGAAGTGTCCTGGCTCTGCTAAGACCTCGTGAGTGCTCCCAATGCAGTGAACAGCTCTGCTTTCATTGGTCTGAATGAGATACTATGGATCTCTGCTTCTTAGTTACTATTTTTAAAATTTAAATGTTCACTATTAAAAGTGTTGATGTACAATGTATGTTTCTATCACATTGAATCTCACTATGATATACAATTGTAATACACTAATAAAATTATTTTAAAAAGAAAAAATAATTTTTATATAAACTTTAAACTTCCTATCTTATCACAATTTCATCCCCTTAAAAAAAATTGGCAAAAGTTTGACAAGATTTAAGTAAGTTCTTCTCATTTGGTTGGTTCATGAAAGACATTCCATCTCTCAACTGCCTAAAAGAATATGTTAATCTGGGGGCTTTTTCCTGACCCAATTCTATGATCACACATTTCTACCTAAATACCTTTTACCCTTTGTGTCCTATCTGACTCTACATATCATCTTGCAGGAGTTATAACCAAAAATTATAGGAAGGTGGCAATGTCCTTGAACTAGAGAAAGTATCTGCCAACTACAGAGACCTATAGTAGGCAAAGACTAACTGGAAATAATATTTTCAGTATTTAACTAGATAAAGTGAATATGATTCACCCCTATCTATGTGTGAGTACTATTTTGTAGTATAAAATCTAAGCTAGCAAACTATATTACCTGCTCAGGGGTATGGTAAAAATATGTATAGAAATACAAAAATATTAAATTACACAATGAAATTCTCCTATACCTTTTGAACCCTTATCATATTATTGCTATATTAAGAACTGTGGAAATTGAATCCCAAACTTCTTTTCTGATATGCTATTCAGATCTGAATGCTGGAAGTCAAGACCCAGGCTACTCTCTGCTTTTCAGCAATCCAATACTAGCAGAATTCTGAAAAGGTAGTTTCACCATTGCCACCCTTGAATAAAAAGGAAAGAGAATAGATGTCAGGTAATATCAACATCAGATGTCACAGGCAGTCATCAGGGTATTCTTTCAGCTGCTTACCAGTGTGACTCCTTTTATGTACCATTAGCACATTGGGCCCAATGCAAACCATGCCACAGACGTCACATTTCAGTTTACCATTCGGAAGCCGGATTCCTCCCTCGCCTTGAAGCTCCTGGACTTTCCTGTTGTCAGCCACCTCGCTGCTCTCAATTAGGGGTTCTTCTAGGCTGCTACCCTCATCATGGCCCCTGATCTCATCTTCACGGCTCAGGGGTTTCCTGTCACATTCTTCATCACTCTGCATTTCTAGCTTTACTGAATTTGCTGCAATTTAAAAAGAAGAAAATTTAAATACATGTTACGCCCTTTTACCTACATCTCTTGTCTACCACTGTCATTTTATTAAGTGGACAAAATACTGCCCCTCACCAAAAGCCGTGTCGATACACACTCTGCTCCATGATGTTTTAGTGAAGCTTTAGCATGAAAGTGAAGATAGCTCAGGAAAGCTCTAGGCAATCAGGCTGACCCTTTCTTTCTGTACACATTCATTTCTTCAGCTCTGTTATTTGCTTTGGGAGCAAGTCATTAAATAATTCTAGTATTGGCTTTTGAGTTTGTCACTAAGGCTACTAAGAATGAGATCCATTTATGGAAGACACAAAGTACTTGTATAAACCTGCTTCTGAACAGGGCAAGGGAAACAACTTGAGATCTTAATCCAAAAAATGCCTTTCACATATGAAAGCACACTGTCAACGCAAATGTCCTAAAATCAAACTAAACACTGATATTCAGTTAAGAGCTGTATAAGTATAGGGCAAAGTGCACAGACCTGACATGCTCTTAAATTATTTTGCCTTTTTCTTTCCTATATGAAAAGAAAAATTTTCATGGAACATATTAGTCTACAAATCAACTATTCTAACTCTAATGTATGCACACCAGAAAGCAGCTAATGACAGGAATAGCATAGTGTGCATGTACACACTTGTGACTGTTAAGAAATTTAATGCCTTCTGTTTGCTGTTTTTGGATCATCCCACAGAAAAGTTGGAATTCTGCTGGCACAACCCTCATTCTGGACTGCTGACAGAGTCTTTTCAAAAAGCAGAAACATGTTTTACTATTAGTTTTTTCACACAGTGATCTTGAAAATTTCTTAAGAAGTCATATCAAAGTTACTGAGAAAAACAGATGATTTGATGCTATTTGAATGGAGGAAATATTTTCATAAAAAGGAAGTGAAGTTCTTTTCATGGCAATTGTTTTCTTGGAGAAACCACATTCTGTGATTTTGTCTCAGACTTAGGACAGGGAACACTATTAAAATGTCTCTTCCCCTGTTCTTTTCAGAGTGCCCCTATTAATTAGAGGCAGTATGGTACAAGCCTACTAGTAGAATAATCCTGAACTAACTACTAATCTCCGAATCTTACATTTTTGATTTGCAAAGTGGAGATGAATTTAGATTACTGAATAAAGTTTGAGCAAAATATTCTATCTATTAAGAATGAGGACCCTTAAATTTTATTTTCAAGTACTGGGGACTGAACCCAGGGGTGTTCTACCTCTAAGGCATATTTCCAGCCCTTTTTATTTTTATTTTGAAACAGGCTTGCACTAAGATGCCAAGGCTAGCATTAATCTTGCAATCCTCCTGCCTCAGCCTTCCCAGCCTCTGGAATTACAGACATGCATCATGGTGCCTGGCAGGATCCTTAAAATCTTAAGCATATTAAATAACTCAATTTCTCTATAATATGAGGATGACAATGGTACCCTTTTCCTAGGGCTAATATGAGCATTAAATGAGAAAATAGAGTAAATAGCCTTATCAGTATTTTTCTCTGTACATATAACACTATGTTAATCTAAAAAATTTCGAGAAGATTAATGAATTTATAGTATAAATTATTCTATAATCTACAAAGGAATACACATCTTTGCTGTACCCATCTCCAATAGAGCATTTACTATGGTGAATTTTACTTTATTTAGAAACTGACATGCCATTACTGGCTTTTGAGAACAATACAGACAATATTTTATCCAACTTTATATCCTCACTATGCTCAAAAACTTTGTGCTACATAGGGGATATTCAAACAGTAGTCACTGACTTATTTCCCAAAATTTATCATAATTGTTATTGCTTTAAAGCTTGATTCACAGGTTTAAAGAACCCACAACATAGTAAAGAAAAATAAAACAATATGAAGGATCGAAAATGAAAATTAAGTCCTTTTCTACCCAAAGCTCACATTTCCTCAGCCCTTATCTCAAAAGAAAGCATGATCATAACTGTCATATTCAGAAGTCTGTCTGAATACATTTCAAAAATGTGATGATTTATTTATCTAGACTATCATCAGAAATGTAAGATTATTTTCTTTTTATTACTATCATGGATATTATTTTATAATACCACAATAATCTGCAAGTTTGAAAACTGGTATTTAACTATAGCTTTTGGTGTATACTTTAAAATTATGAGCAAAGGTGGCCATCTTTTTGTACATTAAAATGTTCTTTATTGTCTTCTGAAAGCTGTTTATCAAAGTTCTTTGCCCTCTTCTATAGTAGGTTATCATCTTCTTTCACTGAGTTTAAAGGTTCTTTATATATCAGTTGAAGATCCCTTGAAATCCAAAACTTTTTGAGCACTTACATGATACCACAAGTAAAGATTCAACTGACAACTGACCTTACAGAACAGCCATTGTCAATATGCAGGCATATTAAAAATATAACACAAAGTTATCTTTAGGCTATGTGTATAAGTTGTATATGAGACATAAACTTCATGTTTAGACTTGAGTTTCACCCCAAGATATCCTATTATGTATAGGCAAGTATTGAAAAATCTGAAAAAGTTATCAGAACATTGGTCCCAAACATTTCAGATAGGGATATTTAACCTGTACTAAGGAACTTAGCTTTGTGCTGATGATATGTTTTGCAAATATTTGATTATCTTTTTACTCATGAGTATCCTTTTACATATATAGTAATTTCACATGTTGAATTGTTAAGTTTTCAATTATGGCATCTGGGTTCTATATGTTGCTATAGTAGTTTTTTCTATACTATAAGAACTTTTCCATATTTTTGTGATGAGATGAGGAAGACTTTTCTAATCAGTGTAAAATGCTATTGGTACTCTATATAGTCTTATATTCCATTCATAATTGTCATTTAAAGAAAAATTAAGAAGAAATGAAGCAAATAAAAATGATTCATACAGCATGGCTTTATATCAACCTGTGAGCAAACTATCTCACACATTTACTTCAAGTGATGTACTAAAGACTAGAATTTTCACAGCAATGCCATCATTTTATCCCTGAATTAGCCAATGTTTGATAAACTATATTTAATGAATATAAAGTCTACCAGAATTTCAGTTCAGAACTGAAGAAATATATAGCTAAAAGTTTTTGTTGTTGTTTTGTTTTGTTTACAGTGCTGGGGATTGAACCCAGGGGGATTCTACCTCTGAGCTACACCCCCAGTCCTATTTTTTACTCTTTATTTGAAACAGGATCTCACTAAGTTGCAGAGGGCCTCACTGAGTAGCTGAGGCTGGCCGCGAACCTGGATCCTCCGGTCTCAGCCTCCCAAGTACTGGGATTGATTACAAGCGTGCACCACCATGCCCGGCTAGCTAAAAGTTTTTAAGTCTAAAACTATGGGACCCACCATATGACCCAGCAATACTACTACTGGGTATATACCCAAAAGAATGGAAACCAAACTATCAGACTGATGCATGTGTATCTACGTTTATAGCTGCACAATTCACAATAGCCAAACTATAGAAGCAGCCAAGATGTCCATCAACAGATGAATGGATTACAAAACTATGGGATATGTACACAATGGAATTTTACTCAGCCATAAAGAAGAACAAAATCATGTTATTTGCAGGGAAATGGATGAAACTGGAAAACATTATGTTAAGTGAGATTAGCCAGTCACAAAGAGTAAAGAAGGCATATGTTCTCCCTAATATGCGGATGCTAGGGAGAAGATGGGGCATAGGAGGGTCTCCAGATGAAAAAGGAGAGACCCTCGATAAAAGTTGATTTAACCGAAGGGGATGGACGACAGAGGGGGGAGGAAACATCCTAAGGTACATGATGTACTTACACAACTATATCAAGGTCACTCACAGAACTGAACCTGAGTGGGAGGGAGGGCGAGGGAGTGGGGTGGGAATTGGGGAAGGGGTCAAATGAGAAATGTGTGCAAATATGTTGTTATCAATTTGTACCTAACAAAGATGTATGCTTACAATGCACGAATTACTACAATAAAAGATAAATAAATAAATAAAATAAAACTATGGGCCTCTCAAATTCAAAATAGCACAGAATTGTGAAGACTATGCCTTGACCCTACAACATTATTCCCCCCACCCCCGTGAGAATTTTATAAAAGGAAAAATATATCAAAACACAGACATGGATTAAAACAAATGCCAAATGGATGGACCTGGAGAACATTAGGTCAAGTGAGATTAGCCAGTCACAGAAAGTGAAGAGTCATATGCTTCCTCTCATATGTGAAAGCTACGGAGTAATTGGGATACAAGAGGGACTTTAGATAATGGAGGAAAACCTCCAGGGGAGTGAGAGATGTGTTTTTAGGGAGGGTGGGGAGAGGGAGAGGGAGAATTGGTGAAGGGAATACTTCCATTGTATTATGTACATACATGAACATTCCAATACCAATCTCAATATCTTGTATAGGAAAGGGGGGAGTAGAGAGAGCGAGCTGGGGGAAAGCTTACCAAGTGCTAGTCATATATATGTCGCTATCACTATAAACTACATTATGATATGAGACTTTAATATACCAATAAAAGTATAAAAATAATATTCAGAAATCTAAAAAGCACCCCATCATTTTAAAAGTCACCATATATAACAAGTACTTTCTGTCCATAGAGGAAAAAACAGGATGTAAACACAGGAATGAATGTATATTTTGCTAGCATTTAAATAGAAAAGAAATGGCAAGGCCATTGTAATGTTTTCTCTACCAATAATATATGGGATTATATGTTTATCTTATAAGAACATATATCCCATTGTTGCCCTAACACAGCAAATCAATGAAGTGCCACACATTTTAAGTATGCACATCTTAGACTAAATTTTTCAAGAAATGGTATTCCATATCCAAATAAAATTCCACAGAATTAATTCTAACTCATTTCTCACTAAAGTTAGGTTGAAATCACAGGATTAAAAAGCAATTAATTAAATAAAATAGTCTTTGAGCTTATTAAATAGAAAAGTTTACTCAAAGAAACTCTCCCATGATCCCATGATTTATTTTCGCTTCTTACGATGTTTCTTATTAATGCAGAATACCCAATATTTTATTTCATTAATGATTAAATTCAAATGTTTGGTGAACCAAAGTGTACTTTAAATAATACTTGATATATTAATAAAGTAGCTGTATTTTACTATTTATGGCTATAACATAGGAAGCTATTCCAAGTATTAATCATCATAAAATAAGATTCGTACTACTTTAGCTTTCAAACCTTTGAAATGAGATTTTTAATCTTCAGCATATGAAATTTTTCTTTACAATTTGGTAATAGGATGGCATTCCCATAAATGGGATAATTTCATTCTCTAGTTGTACTGAAATGAAATCTTGCCATTACGAATCTCAAAATAAAGAATTTTTCAAGCTTGTTTCTGTAATATGAAATGAAGGACATAAAACTCAAGGATATCTGTGGGGATTTACACACATTAATATATACTGTCAAGCAATAATGGCTTGACAAAAAGTCTTTTGTCAGAACAAATTACTAACAATGATCAAGTTTATATAGCAAAAGCATCAATTATATTTCAGTATAAAAAGTTCCACATGTATTTTTGGAAAAAAAGAACACCATAATGCAAAGATTTCAAAAAATTGACGAATTTCTTCTTTGTTATTCAAAATTATAACCACCCATAATTATACAATATGATATCAATATTTTAAATAACTATAATAAAGGTGTTTAAAATAGATATCTTTTGTTTTCTTAACTTAGAGATGATGTAGCTTACATTTTGGGAAGGGGAATCCTTGGGATTGAACCAGGCTCATTCTACCTTTGAACTATACCCCAACCGTTTTTACCTTAAATTTTGAAACAGTGTCTAAGTTGCTGAAATCTCACTAAATTGCTGAGGCTGGCCTGGAGCCTGTAATTCTCCTGTCTCAGCCTCCCAAGTAGTGGGATTACAGGCTTGAGCCACCATGCCCAGCTTGATTTATATTTAAAACCAAGGAAAAGTCAAATTTTAAAGTGTTAATAATCAATAAAATGTATTTTGTGCACATACAATACAGAATTGATAGTATGTTTCTCATACTTTCATTATAATAGCACTTTTACTTAGAACTAAACAACTAATTGTTATCACCACTTTTTAGTAGACTCTGAGATTTGTGAACATATGAAAAGATAGTAATAGTTACCAAGAAAGATTTTAATGATCAAGTTTATATGTAAAAAGCTTTGAATATGTTTCAGGATAAAACGTTCTACATGTATTTTTGGAAAAAAAATAACATCATAATATAAGCATGCTTATAAATACAGCTCCTCCTCTCTTCTTCATTGCTTTCAAAATACTATTCATGAAAATTAGAATTTAAACTTACAGATGCTGTAAAAATGCATAATCACTCCCATTTATGAATGATCACACCAATACCAACTTATAGAGGAGCTCTTTTTAAAATTGACTTCCAGGCTAAACAAGTTTCAATTATAAAAGTTTCTTCAGTAACCATACTGGGCTCTCTACTCTCAAACACTTAATTAATGATTATCTCTAGATACATAATAGTAAATATTAATAGCCCAGCAGTAGATAGTTACATTAGACTTCCCTTTTATTCCCTAATATGACATTAAATAATGGGATATCTAATAAAAAGCCTTTACTCAGGTAAACAACTACATATCAGTTTTAAAATACTAGAATTTAAAACTACATAGTAAAAAATTATGTTATTTTGTAAAACTTAAAAATTTAATCAGTGTCATAATGGAAATTTTGTTTGCCACCATGATTATACTAAAAAGTTACACCTGATGAATACCATATAGGAATGAAATGGAAAATAAAAGCACAATATTGTTGCATACACTCAAAGACCTCTCATTCATAAAATTCATCTTCCTCAACAAATAAAAAACAAAGATGACACTGAATTCTATTTAAAAATCATAAAACTAGGACAGGGGGTAGTATCAGGTGCCTAGGATGTAAAAAGAAGGACTGCAATTTGATCCCAAGTACCCTCCCCAAATCATAAACTAGCAAAATATTTACGAAAAACCTGTTGCTTACCTAACACTGTGCTTAACATGCTAGTGAAGGTTGAAGACCAAAAAATATTATTAACTTAAATAAGAAAATGTATTAGTAGGATAGTAAATACACAAAAATAGGTCAGGGAAGAATTCATGAATAAGAGTACAATAAATACTTCATTAACATATGTAGTTTGGATATACAATAAACTGACTGAACTGAATAGTATATAAATGTTCAGATGATTTTCCCTAAAACTGGATATTTTACCTTACTATTTTTAACTCTCGAGTCTCACTTAGAAGACAGTATGTGATTTTGCAATGTTTGGCAAATGATTTCTTCGAATAATATGCAGTGGTCAATTTTAAGCTTTTGACAAAATAATCAATTTTATGTGCATGATGAAATACATTCAGATAATTATGAATTATCAAATAGAGAAAACACATTTTATTCTCAATATCAGAATTTGGTTTTTAATAACAACCCTATTGATTTTCAGTTGTCAAGTTCTAGAAATACCATAGTGACCAGAACTGAAAATATAATGATTAAAATATTTTTGATGATCTAAACTTTCTACAACTAAAACCTTATTATTAATATGTTCTGATTCTAATAACTCACAGATTAATTAAGTTTTTTCGTCAGGAAAATAATGTAGAAGAATTATGCATTTCTCTATTTACAAAGCTATAATATGTATTGATTATTATATGGAGTATAAAACAAGCTTTTAAATTACTTTCTGTCAAGTTAGTGATTTATTTCTGCTTAGTTTCCCAACATTATATTTTTTTTAATTTTTAAAGAAAGTAAATACTAAGGGAGTTAGAGAAATATTTGTCTCAGGGTGCTGAATAAAAGGATAAAATACTATTTTTTCAAAATTGGAAAAAAACAAAAACCTTTCAGGTGTGATATATAAGTGGACTTTTATATGCTTGGTTTCTGTTGCATGAGAATTCAAGTGGGCACTTAAGGGATTTTATAACTTACCCACATCAATTTCTCCGAGGCTACGCCAGATACTTGAAATGGTGTTATACACACTAATTGAATCAATACATCTACCTAATAACCTGTTGAAGTTGTGCCTGCACTAATATAACTCTCCCTTTTAAACTTTAAAAACGGAAACACCAAACGTGATTAAGTCTGTGTTAATAGCTCAGCAGCTGTTTAAATAATGTGTTAGAAAAACAAACTGCCTTCAAAACTCTAATGTAAAGTACAATTATTTACTAAGAATCAACCAACCGTCAGAACAAAATCATCATAGCGAACATTATTTTAAGGAATATGCAATCATTTTCTTTAATTTCCTCAACAAAATTTCACACAATAGAAAACAATTTTTGTTCTTTATGTAACTGTGGATAAATAAATGAGTTAGGTCTAGCAAAACAGCTCACAACATCCATCAGGTGTTTGTTTTATAAAGGACTGGACAACCCAAACACTGGAGTAAGTGAACAGCAGTTAAGCCAGTACGAGTAACATTCTTAGTCTGTACATCATTTCATCTTCTACTTCTCCCTATTCTTTCTCTTCCCCTCCACTAGAGCCAGATTATATATTTTTTATACCCACTAGAGTAGCTTAGATCAGGACAATACTGACTCTGAACTACTATTATTATTTGAAGAACAGTAAAGTTACCCTGCACCTGAGGGCCGGCAACAAGGGTCTACACCTCCCTTATACTACATCACTAGTTGTGGGACTCTGGGAACTTTGTTTACTCTGTCTCAGCCTCTTGTACTACATATAATTGGGTAGGCCGGGCATGGTGGCACATACTTGTAATAGCAGTACTTGGGAGACTGAGACCAGAGGACCCGGGTTCGTAGCCAGCCTCAGCTACTTAGTGAGGCCCTCTGCAACTTAATGAGATCCTGTTTCAAAATAAAGAATGAAAAATAGGGCTGGAAGTGTAGCTAGGAGGTAGAATGACTCTGGGTTCAACCCCCAGTACTGCAAAAATAAATAAATAAATAAAATAAAATAAAATTGGGTAAAGTAATATTTGATGCCCTGAAAATAGTAGGCTAGATAGGATGATAGGTTTTACACTAAGAATTTAGGATTCTTTTAATAATAATTCTAAGCCAGGTGTAGTGGCACAAGCTTGTAATACCAGCATTTGGGAGGCTGAGACCGGAGGATCCAGGTTCGTGGCCAGCCTCAGCTACCTAGTGAGGCACTCTGCAACTTAGTGAGACTGGTTTCAAAATAAAGAATAAAAAATATGGCTGGGGGTGTAGCTCAGAGGTAGAATGCCCCTGAGTTCAATCCTTAGTACCGCAAAAAATAAATAAATAAATAAATAAATAAATAAATAAATAAATAAATAAAATAATAATAATAATAGTCGTAGTAATGATGGTAATAATATAAAAGTAACTTAAATTAGTTTTATTGATACATAAAATGCATATTCTGCCTCATTTGATATTCAGAATGAATACTTTGTTGGTCAAAGAGCTATAGCTAAACAAATGGAAGCATGATTGTTAACTGACTTTGCAAAGAATGCAATGTAAATGTCAACCTGATATCAATTCAAGATCTTCTGAGCCGGGTAATCCTAGCATTCGGGAGGCTGAAACCGGAGGATCTGGGTTCGCGGCCAGCCTCAACTACCTAGTGAGACACTCCACAACTTAGTGAGACTCGGTTTCAGAAAGATCTTCTGAGTCTTAGCCTACCCATCTTTCCATGACACAATACTGGCTCTCCAAATAAGTCAGCAACTGATATTAATGCTATATTTAGGAAAAATAAAAACAGCCACAGACAAATGGCTCTTTCAGTTGCCATGAAACTACATCTACCTGTTGAAGAAGATATTAGGAATTAAGTCCAGAATGATCAATAAAAGAAAGATACTTTAAGTTCCTAAAAAATGAACTACTATAGTAAAATTTATTATCAAAATGAGATACATGTCTCACTCGAAACAAAAACCTACCTCTTAATTTTTAAATTTGCGTAAATCTATTGATATTCAATATTCTCCCTTCTTCCTTCCATTTTCCCATTAATTTCTATATTCTTTGTCATACTATGACTTAACAGTGGTATGTAAAAACAGCAATTTGAGGAACAAGTCAACATTATACACTGTAATCTCTAAACCAACAGTTTATTGCATCTCAGAACTTTTGTGGCCAAGTTTTGAATCTTGTGTCAATTGTTGGTATAAAAATAAACTACACCTGTGAGCAGCTCAGGCAGCATTCCTTTTCTATTTAAACATACCTTAACAACAAAAACAAAATGTCCTCCCCTCCTTCCTTGAGGAAAAATGCAAAACAAAGGAGGATAAAACATCTAACGCCCTAATGATCTTCCACAATGCACAAAACTTTACAAAATGCCCATGGTTGAAACACACACCTCTATCACCCAGCAGGGTAGCAGGTAGCACTGTGATAGCCTACAGATGAAGTTTCAACTTTTTGACAGACAACTAGTTCATAAAAACTGTACTAGGTAGAGAAAATAAGCCTAGTTTAAATAGAAATCCACAGGCAAAAACAACAAAAACTGCTCCTTTATTCAGCCTTTAGTGAATGAATGATTTCATTTGTCAAGTCCTTCAGATTCCATATGAGGCACAGCTTGCACAACTCCATTTTTCCATTTTCTAGGGCCATGCAACTACTCTGAGGCCCCCATTACCTCTCATCTGGAACAATTTCAATAGCATTCTAACGAGTCTCTTTTCTTCTGTCTATTGCCACATTTAATACTCCCAATTCATTTTATATTCAGTTGTTAGATTAATCTTAAATCCAAGCTTATATCAGTATTTACAACACCTAAATGACTGCCCACTGCCTGCAAATTAAATAGCAAAGTAGCCAGGCGTGGTGGCGCACACTTGTAATCCCAGCATTTGGGAGGGTGAGACTGGAGGATCCGGGTTCACGGCCAACCTCAGCTGCTTAGTGAGGCCCTCTGCAACTTAGTGAGACCCTGTTTCAAAATAAAGAATAAAACATAGGGCTGGGGCTATAGCTCGGAGATAGAATGTCCCCTGGTTTCATCCCTAGTACCCCAAATAGATGATAGATAGATAGATAGATAGATAGATAGATAGATAGATAGATAGATAGCAAGGTATTGGTGCGGAATTTAGGATGTATACAGCATTGTCCCATCACATTCCTGAGTCATATGCCCCATTAGCCCTTTAGTTATTCATCTTTTTCAGTCAAACTGTATTCCTCATTCTTCTGGGAATCAATCAGTCTCTCTGTCTCTCTTTCTTTTTCTCCTGGATCCTACTATTATTTTTCTGGAATTCTTCCCATGTTTCTATCAAAATAAGCATACTATTCAAGGCTCACTTCTCTGCTACCTTTTCATGAATGTTTTCAAACCATAACATTATTCTCCTTTGAAATTTATGACACCTTACATTACAATGATTTCAGTGGAATATATGCCATAACTCTACACCAACTATGAAGATCCTTGAAAGTATTTATTCAGGTGTAAAGCCATCCTGTCCTTCAATACACTTACGTACACTATGTCCCAGTAAATGGTTGTTGAACTGTTGCTGCTGATTTCCATATCATACCTCTCTTTTTAAGCTAATGAGACATTGCATAAATTACAGGTGACAAATATAACAATATAAAGTAAGGTTTTAAATGCAAAACATGATCAACATCAGTATCATTTTAACTAAAGAACCACTCTATGACAAGAAACACTTGATGCAGTATATATATATTAATTGGTTTAATTTTATATACAGCCACTTTGAAGTATGTAATTATAATTTGACAGATGAGCAAAGTGAATCTCAGAATGAGTGAAGTAATGTGTCCAGGCCACACAACTGTTCAGAGTCTGCTGAGACTGGAACCCATGACCAAATTCTTGCTGTGTCCCCTGTCACCAAAAGCAAAGCAAATACTAGTTATCAAAAAGAAAAAAAAAAAGAATGGCAATATATGAAAGAATGATAATTTTGCATCATTGTATACCATCTACACTCCATGTCTAATACAGGTGTAATTAGTTTGCCAGTTTGGATAAAGAGAAATTTGTCTGAGAGTCTGTTTTGGAAGACAATCAGCTTACACTGCCAAATTTCCTGAGCATGGATTTTATTTCATATAAGAGCAATTGACTTTGAACTGGTGTTTGGCAACCATCTGTTTAACATAACTGTGGGAGGCTTGTGAAGCAAATTGCATTGCGAAATTATCTCTTTAATAAGGGGAGTACAAAATTATTAACCTAACTTCTGTAAGAAGTAAAATCATTACTATAAAATCCAGCGGAGCAGGCATGTTCCCTGAAGGAACCACAACACAGGATTGCCAGAGGTCACTAAGGACACTAAAACCAGGTCAGAAGGCAGTGCTGCAAGCTAAAGAGATAAGGGATGGAGCAAGGTTTCTATTAAGGGGCAACAACAACAGAGTGGGGATCCAAAGCCCTGAACCACACTGCTGCAGCTTCATAGAGTCTGAGTCTCTGAAGGGAAGGGACAGGGAACCCAATAGCTCTCCATACCCTACATTCAAATACCCTTGGATCATACTTCCTTTTTTAAAATTTTTATTGGTGCACTGTAATTACACATTACAGTGAGGTTCAAAGTGATACAAACACACATGTACACAACACGTGGTGTGTTTCCCTCTGGATCCTAAACTGCTCCTCCGTTCCCTATACACATGGGCAAGTTGACGGTGATACCTTCATATATAGACATAGCACTATCTGAACTGTTTCCTTCCTCAATTCTCACTTTTCCTCTCCCCATCTCTCCCAGTCCCCTTCCACTATTCTACTGGTCTCTCCCCTCATTTATCTAAAGTCTCTTGTTTCCTGTTTTCTCTCTAGTTTCCATATATGAGAGAAAATATATGACCCTTGACTTTCTGAGACTGGCTGATCTCAGCATAATATTCTCTAGTTCTAGCTTCAGAGCTTCTTTCCGTGGTGTTCTATAAACACTTTACTATTTGAATAAAATAAAAAGTCCACATTTGGCCCTGAGATGTGGGATTGGTCAATTAGAAAAGTACAAGAATGAAACCTACCAGCCGGGCGTGGTGGCTCACGCTTGTAATCCCAGAATTGGGAGGCTGAGACCGGAGGATCCGGGTTCGCAGCCAGCCTCAGCTACCTAGTGAGGCACTCCACAACTTAGTGAGACCCTGTTTCAAAATAAAGAATAAAAAATAGGGCTGGGGTGTAGCTCGGAGATAGAATGCCCCTGAGTTCAATCCCCACTACTGCAAAAAAAAAAAAAAAAAAAAAAAAAAAAGAAACCTACCAAATGATGACAAAAAGAAAACTTGTAATGATTAAGGGAAATTAATCTGGATAACTGCCAAGCATATTTTAACAGATCCATGCCAGATATTTATTTTCCACAACAGAGCAGCAGCATTTTTTTTTTTCTAACAATGTTCATACCTAGTTTTCTACCCCTAATTAGGGCCTATTTAGGGAATGAGCACTTTACGTAGGCATATAGAACATATATATTAAAAGATAAAATAATTACAAAGCAAAATACGAGAGACTAATAATGGAAAAGATGGATTAGAATATCTGTACCTAAATTCTTAATGTGTGTGAACGTTAAGTTACTTATTGTCTTCCCACGTCTTCCTCTATAAAGAGGGGATCATATTTTCTATAAAAAAAAAAATCGTAAGACTGGAAAATCTTGCAGTCAGTTAAAGCAAGCATTGTTATATACATGGTGTCCAGGTGTTTGAGGCCGTTTTTTTTTTTTTTTTTTTTTTTTTTTTTTTTTTTTTTTTTTTTTTTTTTTTTTTTTTTTTTTTTTTTTTTTTTTTTTTTTTTTTTTTTTTTTTTTTT
>PVLC010007447.1:0-20808 GCA_004027655.1 Graphiurus murinus | reverse complement strand
TGAAGCCATTTCATAAAAATATAACATCAAACACTCTTAACTCTAGGGATATGATTACCATAGGGAAGATAAGAAGGCTTTATGAAGAAAGTGACATTTAAGATAGTACTTATAGGTTGTGTATAATAAAGATCATATAAAATAATCCAACAGCTAATATAATACTGAATGATGCAAGCCAAAAGGTTTTTCGCTAAGCTCTCGAACAAGACAAGGATGCCACTTTCAACACTTTTATTCAACATAATATTGGGAGTACGATGCAGAGCAATCAGAAAGAAATGATATCCAAATTGTAAATGAGGAAGTTATACTGTTACTGTTTGTGGATGACTTGATCTTATGTATAGAAACTCCTAAGGACTTCATCAAAAACTGTTAAAACTAATAAAGCCAGGTGTGGTGATGCACACTTGTAATCCCAGCATTTGGGAGGCTGAGACCAGAGGATCTGGGTTTGCAACCAGCCTCAGCTATCTAGTGAGGCACTCCGCAACTTAGTGAGACCCTGTTTCAAAATAAAGAATAAAAAATAGGGCTGGGGTATAGCTCAGAGGTAGAATGTCCCTGAGTTCAATCCCCAGCACTGCAAACAAACAAACAAACAAACAAAAAACCTATTAGAACGAATAAATTCAGCAAAGATTTAGGATATAAAATCAACATGCAATGCTATATGCCAATAGCCAATTACTGAAAAAGAATTCAAGACATCTGTTCCATTTGATAGCTATTTAAAAAGCCTGTGAATAAATTTAACCAAAAAGGTGAACAAAATCTACAATAAAAACTATAAAACAGCCAGGCGTGGTGGTGCACACTTGTAATCCCAGTACTTGGGAGGCTGAGACTGGAGGATCTGGGTTCGCAGATAGCATCAGCTATTTAGTTAGGCCCTCCACAACTTAGTGAGACCCTGTTTCAAAATAAAGAATAAAAAATGGGGCTGGGTGTATAACTCAGAGGTAGAATGCCCCTGGGTTCAATCCTCAGTACTGCAAAAATCTATAAAATACTGATGCAAAAAATTGAAGAGGAGATACAAAACAATTGGAACACATCTTGTATTCAAGGATCAAAAGAACCAATATTATTAAAATGTCTATACAACCCAAAGCAATCCACAAGTTCAATGTAATCCCTATCAAAATACCATGACATTCTTTACAAAGCTAGAAAAAAAATCTTAAAATTTGTATGGAGCCACATGTACATACACACAAATATCAACAAATAAATAAATAAATAAATGGCCAAAACATTCTTGAGCAATAAAGAACAAAGCAGAAGGCATTATACTCTCTGACTTCAAAGTATACTATAAAGCTATAGTAATCAAAACAGCATGTTATTATCATAAAAACAGATACCTAGACCAACAGAAGAGAAAGAGATCCTAGAAGTATCTATAGCCAAGAGATTTTCAACAAAGGTGATAAGAACACAAAGTGAAGAAAAGTCTATTTAATAAATGGTGCTGGGAAAATTGGATATTCACATGCAGAATAATGACATTAGACTCCTATCTCCCACCAGTTACCAAAACAAGTTCAAAATGGATTAAAGACTTAAGTATAGCACCCATAACTATGAAATTACTAGAAGAAAACATGAAGTAAATGTTTCAAGACATTAGAATCAGCAAGAACATTTTGAGCAAAACCTCAAAAGCACAGAACACAAAAGCAATATAGACAAATGGGATAGCAAGTTCAAAAGTTAAAACATAGCAAATGAAACAATCAACAGAGTGAAGAGATAACCTACAGAATGAGAGAAAATATTTGCAAACTATATATCTGATAAGGAGTTCATATCCAGAACATATAAGGAACTCAAAGAACTCAATAACAAAAGAATAACTCAATTGAAAAATAAGCAATAGATAGACATTTCTCAAAAGGAAGCGCATACAGATGGGCAAAAAAGTCTATTAAAAATGCTAAATGTAACCAAGTATCAGGGAAATGCAAATCAAAATTACATGAGATATCACCTCATTCCAGTAAGAATGGCTATTATCAAGAAGACAAAATATAGCCAGGCAAGGTGGCACATACCTGTAATCCCAGTACTTGGGAGGCTGAAAAAGGAGGATCACAGGTTCAAGGTCAGTGCGCATTAACTTAGTGAGATTCTATTTCAAAAATAAAAAGGACTATGGATGTAGCTCATTTGTAGAATGACCCTGGATTCAATCTCTAGTACACCATCCACCACCCCACACAAACAGGCAAAATAAAACAATTACTGGTAAGCATGCAGCGAAAGAATTCCTGTGCATTGCTAGTGGAAATATAAATTAATACAAGCCATTATGAAGATTCTTCAAAAACTTAAAAATAGAACTACCATATGATCTAGTAATCCCATTACTAGGTATATACCCAAAAGAAATGAAATTAGGATGGTGAGGAGACATCTGTACTCCCATGTTCATTGCAGTAGAGTTCACAATCGCCAAGACAATAGAATCAAGTTAAGTATCCATCAACAGATGAATGAATTAAGAAAATAAAGTACATATATACCATGTAATACTATTCAGTCACAAAAACAGAATGAAATTCTGTCATTTGGGATAACATAGATGGAACTAGAGATGAGTATATTATGTGAGCTAAGCCAGGCATAGAAAGATGAGCATGGCATGAACTCACAGTTGGAATCTAAAACAACTGAGCTCATAAAGTTTGAGAGTAGGGGGGAAGAGGGAGAGAGGAGATGGTTGCTCAATGGGTACTAAGTTCTGGTTAGAGAGGAGTAAGAAGTTCTGGTGTGCTATTGTACAGGAGGGTGACTATAGGTAATGATAATTTACTGTGTATTTCAAAAAACTAGAAGGAAGGATTCTGAATGCTTTCACCATGAAAAAATGTTTGAAGAGATAGACAAGTTTACTCTAAATTGGACATTATACAATATATGAGGAATATATGCATGGCAACATTATGTGATACCCCATAAATATGCATACTTTTTATGTTTTAATGTATCAGTCAAAAAATTATAGAGTGTACTTACAAGATGGACAAGATTGATAGGAAGGGAGAAGCTAGATATCACTCAAGATATGGAATGAGTGTGAAGTGGGGGATGTGTATGTACATGCTGGGTTTGACACCACCTTCTCTGCAATGCACACATACAATGGGTAGCATTTTAAGCAAAATATATGCTAAGACCAAAGAGGGTTTAAAGTAGAGTAAAACATAAGAGAATTGATGTCTGAATGACGTTAATTTCGAAAGGCAAGCACTGTCAACTTATTAGAAAACTTGTATTTCAACAACCATAATTATGAAGGAAGGAACTCTGTAAGAAACATTCATTCAAAATTATTCTTTGAGCCAGGCGTGGTGCTGCACGCTTGTAATCCCAGTACTTGGGAGGCTGAGACAGGAGGATCTGGGTTCTCGGCCAGCCTCAGCTACTTAGGGAGGCCCTCTGCAATTTAGTGAGATCCTCTTTCAAAATAAAGAATTAAACATAGGGCTGGGGATGTAGCTGAAAGGTAGAATGCCCCGGGTTCAATCCCTAGTAACACACACACACACACACACACACACACACACACACACCACACAAAATTATTCTCTGAGCCCCCACTCTGTACAGTGAGACAGCAGTGACAGACGTGTCCTCTGCTATGGCATTTGTGGAATGCATTTGTACAGATAAATATGTATATCTTTTCCCCTATCACATATGGGCAACTATGCACTATGAAGAGAGATATAACTCAGAATACAGCCCCCCTGACACACACACATCAGAATATGCAACTGCTATAACATCTCAGTGCAAAATATAAGGCATAGATAATCAATAAAGGCTTTCATATGGTCACTAATTCAAATAGATAACTCATTCTCCACTGTAGTTACTTTAAGTATGTCATCAATTTGTGAATTGAAGTTTTGATTATTTAATGAGTTGTCTGTCTCCTTTTCTAAATCATACCTTAGTCTGTTTTAAAACTTATAACCAAAGAATATAAAATGTATCAAGTGATGACATAGTTCTATGTATCAGAGAAAGCAAAGTTGACCTGATATAAATAGCTTTTTTAAGCTTGTAAAGAGAAGACATTACATTTACCAGATATAAGAGAGAGTATCTCATATATTTGAAATATATTCCCCTTAAAACATTTGATATTTTCTGGTCAGATAATAAGGATATTAAAAATTATACAAACCTGGTTTTTATTTCTTCTATTAACTTGTCATTTAGCACTAGACTTTCATCTGTATCACCTAAAACCACACAGGCTACCTTCTAAGAAGTTCAGCTTCCTTATCTGTGAAATGTATGCAGTTAACATAATTAAAAGCCTACCTGCCAGGGGCCAAGAGTCTTGTCCCTTTAGTTACTGCCCCAGGATACAACCAGACTATGGTTGAAATGCATAGAGATAATAATTTTCATAACTATAATTATTAAGTCATTGAGTATCACAATATAGACTTATTTATATAAAATCTATTCCAAGGCTTAGAGTTTGGACAAAAATTTAACTTTTAGACCATACATCTGATTCTGTGTCTTACTGTGTTTCTGAAGGTCATAAGTAAGAGCACAAATGTGAATGTACACTTGTAAATATGCACAGTGTGTATATCAGAAACCTAGCTAGGACATGTATGGGGTGTCCTTTATTAAGCAATGCATGCTCGCTATTTAAGCAGAAGATAGTGCAATGTGATTAAGGTGCCATCCCATGTGTTTCCCTCAGTTGCAATGTTGGCTGGCATCCAAGAGGGGAAGAAAAAAAAGCAAAACAAACAGAACACACTAAAAACTTAAAAAGAAAAGTGCCACATCCTTTACAAAAAGCATAAAATCCTGATTTAAATAATGTTATGAAGACTCCTGAATTTTTTCTTTCTTCTACTCTGCCCGTCAGGATGTGAACCCTGCCATTATGTATGGCTTGCGGCTGTTTGTGAGCTTCCTCCCCATCTGGGACTAAGAGCCAAATTGCAGGTTTCCAGGGAGGGGAATGCTGTTACAGAAGGGATCACCACCTCAGCACTTCACATGGTTGCACCAAGCCCAGTGCTTCTCGCTACCTTGCTCCCCGTGACAATGTGGCCACCAGGTTTTGTATTTCTTTGTTACTGAAAATACAGATTGTTAGTTTCAGAAGCCCAGAGTCTTTTTTGGCTTGAAGACCATAAACACATGAACAAAAGGTAAAAGTCATTTTACTTCTTCTCCACTTTCAAAATGAACGCAATTATTTCATAAGCGCAAAAATGCTCAAATCTACATTCGACACTCATCTTACAAAACCCACTATTCTCTTTCATGTACCTAGTTGGTTGCCTTTTTCCGAGGAAGCACATGCTTTCTAAAAGCACCTCTCATTCCGTGGAAGCTGTCAGCAATTACTGCAATGAACTTTAAATCTTTTTCCTCTTAACTACTGCAGTAGTCTAGAATAATGACACAACTTCACACTGTTTTAAAATGTCAAGCTGACCACTCTGAAATTCAAGCTAGGTTTGTCTAGGAAGGCCCAAATGATAAGACATTTTATGAGCCTTCCATTTTATCCTTACTGCACTGCCTAACACCTTCACAGTACAGCAACATCTTCTGGGACAAGCTGAAACCTAAACAAACCACAAAAGCTGCCACCTAGCAGCATTAGCAATATGTGCCTGGCAAGAGTAAGCAATTTTTTTTTTCTTTCCTTGATCTGACACTATCATTTGAATTGATTTTATTTATTTTCTTCCTCACAGTACTATTTCTAAATGGTTTAAATCTATCACATGATTAACTTATCTAATGGCAAGGTAGCCTTCCTTGAATTGAGCAATAGTGTGTGTGTGTTTGTGTGTGTGTGTGTGTGTGTGTGTGTGTACACGCGCGTGTGTGTGTACCCAGTCCACTATTATTTTCATGCATTTTAAGATTGTATTTAGCCGGGCATGGTGGTGCATGCTTGTAATCCCAGCATTTGGGAGGCTGAGACGGGAGGATCCAGGTTCGAGGCCAGCCTCAGCTACCTAGGGAGGCCCTCTGCAACTTAGTGAGACCCTGTTTCAAAATAAAGAATGAAAAATAGGGTTGGGGGTATAGCTCAAAGGTAGAATGCCCCTGAGTTCAATCCCCAGTACCGCAAAAACAGAAAAAAAATTGCATTTGTTTTCAAGTGTCTGGTTCAACTTTTGTACTAAGAAAGAAGAAAAAACGATATACTCTCTCCAAAGTTTGAACTAACTTCCTTTAACTCATGAAGCTTTATAGTTCCAGCTGCCATTAGAATTATAGATTTAAAAGGTTAATGGGAATACAATAAGATCCTTTTTTCGAATAATCCTAAATAATTTTGAATAATTTGAAAAGTCCTAGACCTATATTTTTAACTGTGCTCCATAATGGGAAAGAGAAGTGTATTATTAAGAATACATCAAGTAATGTTTAAGTGGCATATCTTTACCACAAAGAAAAAACAATCTAAGGCATATATTCCTTAATAATAGCTTTTATAGACAGAAAGCAGCTTCTTTCTTCATATATTAAAGTTCTTATTGCTGTTTACATCAAATGTATTTAAAGTGTGCACATGGAAAGGTTGGAATCTGGGGTCATGATATGCTGTGTCTGTCTCATTCACTATAAGCTGGAGACAAAGACAACTCCAACAATGTAAGTAGTTCTCTGAAAGAAACAATACAGGATGTCAGGGAGTGCTGTTTTAGTGACAAAACATAGTCTGGATGGAGGAGAAAGTATATAGGAGAGTCAATAATAGTGTCCAGGTCTCTCAAAATAGTACTTCTGGAAGAGAAATATTTAAGGTTCTTAAAGCTCAAATATAGTGTCAATGGAGCCATAGACATTGATTCTTCATGTGGGCTAGTTCTGTGAAATGGCTAACAATGGATTGAGTAAATGGACAGAAAGGGAGAACTAACATTTAGTAAAGGCCCATTTAGTTGGCTGTCCATCAACATTAGCCATCTTTAATTGCCAAACAAATATTTCTGGTAGGAATTAGCTTCATTTGTTAGAAAAGGAAGCTGATGATCAAGACCATATCATAGTGCTGAATGACAATGGGGAACCATGTGTGTGTCAAGTGGAAATCTACAAATACGGGGATTCAAAGTCCATTCCCCATTGATGGTACCATTCACATTTTACTAGGAAAGAACTACAAATATTCATTAGTAACTGACATTGGGACATTACAAAATAAATGCAGATATACCATATTAAACAAAACATGTTACTATTAATGTAGAATGAAATGAAACACAATAAATACAAAAGTACAGAGAATTGACAGAGAAAAAGAAGACTATAAACAAACACATGAACAAATATTAAAAGACCTTTTACTACTTTTCCACTTTCAAAATGAATGTGATTATTTCAGGGGCACAAAAATGCCCAAATTTACATTTTTGCCATTCACATTGGACAAGACCCACTATTCTCTTTCATATTCTTAGTAGAGTCTCTTTTCTCAAGGCAGAAAAAAAGAACTGAATGCAATGAGTGGACCCAAGAATAACACTTTACACCTGGTTTCAAGTTGGCAAACTATGAGTATTCACTCACTCCACAAATACATATGATATATAACTTTTATACCAGATACACTTCTAAGGCACCAAAGACACAGTGACAATCAAATGCGACATAGTCTTTCATGCTCTGCCTCTGTCAGATGGAGACAAGGGAAGACCACAATCCTGCAGGAACCTGTCTGTACACAGGAGAGAATTGGAATAAAAGTACAGAACTGAGGACAAGAAGGGCTCCGAGCAATTTACATAAGCCCCTGGCACTAAGAACTTGTAACCCTACTATGTTATCAGAAACACTTTCATCTCATTACTGCTTTACCAATGTAGGGTTTTGTTTTTATTATGTAAATAACTGAGCAGACTATTTCCTGTTGAAAATATACATGTAAGAATCATCTGGCGGTTCTCTTAATGATTCCCAGATTGTCTCCCTCACAAATACAAAATTATCTGATGTCTTTTGTCACCATGAAGGTAGCCCCACAATGTGAACAAAACCTAAAAGAAAAATGAAAATGAAACATTCACTCACAGAATGAAATCCTAAAATGAAACCTCATCAACCCATTATATTCCCCATCATTAGATACAGGATAGCTCTGACAAGGAATAGAGCACTGGTCAAAAAGTAATAGCTTGGTTAAAATTTCTACTTGCTGCTAATAGTTGCCAGCTTTCACTGTGCTGCCATATTATCAGTCTTAATGAAATTCACTTGTCAGTTCCATTTTGAAACAGTGATTCTTGCACTTCATGACAAGGGTAAAATTAAAATTTCTTTTCTTTTCCCAATCAAATCAGCTAATGATGAAAAATAAGAAAGAAGTAACTCAAATTCTGTCACTAATGGTTCAAGCAAAGATTCAGTTTCAGAATTCTTTCCTTGGCTTTCTTCCTTTTCCACTGGCGATCTTCCCACCAGTTACCAGTCAGCTACTTCTCTTAAACCCACTGTGTCACCAGCAGATATATCGAGTAAAACTAGCCAAAAATATATAGTACTATAAGATAGTAGGGAATAATGCAGTAGACAGTTTATAATTGGCTGATTTTATCAGCACTCATTGAGTATTAAATCCATCTTATACTTGAACATGCCACAACGAAGTTCATTCTAAAACAGACAAGGCAAAAGACCTGTTTCACATTTTATCTTTAATTATAAACTTTTATAAGCCCTAATGACCTTCAACACCTTTGAAAGTAAGCCTGAAAAGAAAAGGAACCATATTTATTTACCTTCTCCATTGAAAGGGCATCATTTCAAGCCAATGCACATTCAATTTCATATTTATTACTGTTCATATTTTAAGCGTTTACAAAAAACTGTTAAAATAGCAACTCAATAAAAAGTAAGTACAGCCTAGAAGAAGATATGAAAATTCAATTTATACTATACATGAAAATAAGTCTCAGGTACTGAAACTCATTCATCAATTTATGTTCTGTTCTATAAACTTTAATTTACCTATTCTATATTCTCAATTTCTGTTCAACTAATTTTTCATTTTTTAAATTCATTAATAATGCATATGTCAATACTTATTAAGATAGCATGCTTATCATCCAGTATAAGCACATCTGGCACAAGAAGGCCAGAGGTGTAAAGAAATCGATGTACATACTTAAAAACCTTAACAACTTGTACTTGTCCATTCTCTTTATGATTGGGGGAAGGTAGAAAGTGATAACTGCTTTTCCATTGTTGGAGAAATATTATAAATAAAAAGTAATTCAGGAAATGAATGTAATGAATTCTGTAATAAAAACTGGGAATAAACCGAGCACAAAACTTGATACAAGATTCCTAAATCTACTGCTGTTTAGTGATGAAATCCGGTGAGTAAAAATGGAGGTTAATATTAGTACCTTAATTTCCCATTGAGTAAATGGAAATAAACTACATATTCACTACAGAAGAACTTATGAAAGGTAAACAGAATACCCTTCCAGGGAAGTATGACACAAATGATCTCTAGTCACTACTGACATAATTTGTTTTCTCATAATCATGAAAATGTTCTACAGTGAGATAGAGAATTATTCAAATGCTTAATGGGCAATTGATGGCATGTTACACTTTTGAAGGATATAACTTTTATCCTGCAAATAAGAAGCAGGAAATCAATGCAAACCTTGTATTTCTAAAACGTTAAGCTCATGTTAAATGTATATAAGGCAAATCAGGAATGTGAAAGACATGCTAACTTCCAAAGAATAAGAGATCTTTACAAACTTATAAAGAACCTAAAGAAATTCAAAATGATATGAAAATTTATCAAACAAAACACGGAAATTAAAGAGTGAATTTTTATTTTAAAATTTGTGAGGTTAAGACAATTATACCATTTGATCCTGTTTATATAATCAGATGTCCCTTATCCCTTGAATATATTCTAAAATCCTCTCGATTATAAAAGTTACAATATTCATTATTTTGTTGCAAATATCCAGAACACTGATCTCAAGACCACACCAATGCAAGATAGTAAAATAGCAAGAAGAAAAAAAAAAACTTTGAAGAGACACATGCATCTTTCATTGAAAACAGGAATACAAGACTAGTATTTGTTCACTGTTTTTACCTTTCACTAATAACCCAACTAAAAAGTCAAAGAAAATAAATTATTCTGACATGTTTATAAATATTATATACAAATATTTATATCAAAGATTAAAACCCAGAATGAACATTAGTTAGAATTTATAAAATCTCACAAAACTCTTAAATTAGATCTATTGGTTGTGCTTATGTCACATTACATTAAATGAGTATATATATATATATATACATATATATATATGTATGTATACACACATACATATACACATATGTAAACACTAACTTACTACATAGAGGCTAGAATTTTTTGGGGGGGAGGGGACTGGGGAATTTAGGGATTGAACCCAGGGGCATTCTGTCTCTGAGCTACACCTCCAGCTCTATTTTTTTCATTCTTTATTTTGAAACAGGGCCCCACTAAGTTGTGGAGGGCCTCACTAAGTTGTTGAAGCTGGCTATGAGCCTGCAATCTTCCTGTCTCAGCCTTCCAAATATTGGGATTATAAGTGTGTACCATCATGCCTGGCTTTAGAATTTACTTTTACTTAGAATTGAGTTTCTGTTCTCTACTTCAGTACTGACCAAGTTTTGCTAGAGTAATGGAAGAATAGCAAAGTTTCTAGAGCTATTTCAGTGAGGAACAAAACTTCCTCTTGAACATTCTATAAAAATTGCACTTGTCAAGCTTTTTAACATATTAATATGGTGATATAGAAATTTATTACAATTTTATTCAAATGCTTATCAACATAAACCTTTTTGGAGCCAGGCATGGTGGCGTGTGCTTGTAATCCCAGCATTTGGGAGGCTGAGACTGGAGGATCTGGGTTCGCAGTCAGCCTCAGGTGCTTAGTGAGGCCCTCTGCAACTTAGTGAGGCCCTGTTTCGAAATAAAGGATAAAAAAACAGGGCTTGGGCTGTAGCTCGGAGGTAGAGTGCCCCCGGCTTCCATTCCCAGTACTGAAAAAAAGAAAATCGGGCTGGGGGTGTAGATCAAAGGTAGACTGCCTCTGGGTTGAATCCTCAGTACTGGAAAAAAACAAAAACGTAAGCCTTTTTAGTTCAGTACATAGAGAGAGCCCTGGACCCCAAGAACAGAAGCAGTTTTCTTAAACTTGCAGTGATTTTAGATTTGTACATGTATGTACTTTTCAGAAAAAAAAATTAAAATGGCCTTCAAATTAACTGTTCCTCAGCTATCTACCATACTAACACCCTGCTATTGATATGATTTTGACAGTTTCACCTAAAGAGGAATGCTCAAGTCTTCACTCACTGCCATATTTTGTTCAACTGAAATTTAATTTTGTTCTATGTGCCTTGATATGGCTTAATAAGTATTTCAACATACATCCATTTCCATTCATTCACAGGAAGTATAAAGTAGTAAATCTTGTTGAGAAAAACTTTGTAAAAGTTATCATGCGTTAGTGAAACAATCTAGTGGCACATATTGTATATAATCATTAGTACATCAGCCACTTAAAATATCTAAAATTAGAGTATCAGCAGGAATATTTACAATTAACCAAGAAATAGGTGCAAATGCCAAGTGCTTTGGGGTTACATGAGACCCTCTTTTCAAAATAAAAAAAATAAATAAAAGGGCTGGGAGTATAGCTCAAAGGTAGAATGTCCTGGGTTAATTCCCTGGTACAAAAACAAACAAAATATATATCTAACACTGTATTTGGATTCAGATTTGGATGTTATAACAGTTGAATTTTATGTTTTTTAAAGTGACATACATACACACTGTCATTCAACTCTCATTTGAGAATTGCAGTATAAACATATAAACACTGCTTTTCTGAAGAAGCATAAAAGTTTTCCTTAAAACTGAAATAAATAATTTCAAAGGAAACATTTACATACTGACATAATAACTATGAAATAATTTATATGAAATAGCATATTTTAATTAGCACTGTTGGGTAAAGGCAAAAACCATTTTCATGTAACCTCTATCTTGGTATAATTCAAATACTGTCCACAGTCTGAAGAATATGGAAACAAAATTCATGACCTGTCCTTACCTGGGAAGAACACTGTCAAATGATTCCCAAGCACAAATAATCTGCGCAAACAGTAAAACACTACCCCAGCACTGAACTTTATCAATAGACCAGAGCCAATGTGGTATCACAGAGATCCAGAGACATATCTTAAAATACACAGATACTCTAATGACTGTATGTTTTTAATCACTTCCTATAAAATATAATTGACTTTCCCAACTCATTTCTATACATGAAATCATTTAAAGTAAACTGGATTTTTTAAACTTGCAGAAAAGAAAAACTGAATTGAGCCTCATAAAGTTCCATTACAATATCTATAATTTTCCCACAGATGAAGTTGTCATGGATTATCATGTAGTTTTTCAACTTCATGGATAAATCTACTTATATAAACTCCATTTATTTCAAAACACTGACAGTGTTTCTGAAACACTGACACTATTGAAACACTAATTGTAATATACTATCTCATTTTCTAAAACAATAAGACAGGCTGAGACAGGAGGATAACAGGTTCTTGGCCAGCCTCAGCTACTTAGTGAGGCCCATTTCAAAACAAAGAATAAAAAATAGGACTGGAGGTGTAGCTCAGAGGTAGAATGTCCCTGGGTTCAATCCCCAGTACCGCAAAAAATAAATAAAATAAAAAGACTAACTTAAAAGAATTTTAAATATATGATAAAACAAGACCTGAATAAGACAGATATTGAGAGACAAATAATGTATATTATGATATAATGCTAATATGAAAATTAAATATGGTGTTTTACAATGTTGTTAGTCTGACAGAATCTTTCATCTATATACCTATAAAGTATAACACTTGTACTTTATTCTTTAAGTTAAATGAGATATGTATATGAAGGGCCTTTATAATTCTAATGTCAAATGCATATGTTAACTTTATTATAATATTTTTTAATTAAAATTTTATATATAAATAGGGATAAATGGGATATTGCCATTTCCTTATATTCAATACTATGGAACCATTGCTTATTTTCAATTGTTTAGGAAAAATTACATATATTATTTTAAATTAGAAGAAGCCTGAAGGATGGCCCCCTTCTATATTCAACTTCTATAAGTTACCATTAAGTAATAAAAATATTAAACTTAGAAAATCAGTGGCATACAATTGATGTAAAATTTATTTCAAAGAAAATTTTGGTTTCCCCAGAACAAAAAAATTGTTATACACAATAGCACCAATTTACCCAAAGTATTATGGAACATATTTAGATAGGCTGCTTAATAATAACAAATGCCCATACACATATATGAGATTGAAAATCCAGTATAAAGAGGAATGTTTTAGCTGGGCATGGTGGCATATGACTATAATCCCAGTACTTGGGAGGCTGAGACAGGAGGATTGCAGGTTTGAAGCCAGCCTCAGCAAGTAGTGAGACTCTCATCAACTTAGAAAGACCCTGTTTCAAAATAAAAATAAAATAGGGTTGGGGGTATAGCTCAGAAGTAGAATGACCCTGGGTTCAATCCCAAGTACCAGAAACAAAGGGGGAATGTTTTTTAAATTCTAATAATAGATAAATGTCATAAGGGAAAACATCAAGTGTACTCACTTGAAATTTGTTTATATCAGTGGTTCCAAAATGTAGCCCCAAAAAGCACAAGTGTTGCATGAACTAGTTTGTATTATTATATAGCTCAAGTAAAATAATATTAGTCTTTTCTCATCACAAAATAATTACTTAAATTTTCTCAGCATGTATAGAAATATCACAGTAAATTCTATTAGCACGTACAAATAATACATTTTAATAAAAACAGGGGTTTTTTTTCTTCCTTTAGGTAATGTTACATTAGTTATTTGGTCCCGAACAATGATTATTATATTCTTTCTACTTCTTAGAAAAGTTATGAGAAATACTCTATTTTGTTTGTAAGTTCATATTATGATATAACTTAGTTCTATATAGTTCACAGAGTATTTTCAAATCTTTCATTTTACTAGGTCTCAACACTACAATATGAAGTGGGTAGAATTATTGTCCTCAATAAACATATAAGAAAACTTAATCCTGGAAAACTTAATTTACTTAAGCAAAGTTAAATAACCAGGATTTGGAAGCTGGGAGCTTAGACCTTTTTTTGTTTTCTCCTCCAAATCCTGTGTTTCTTCATCTCTTTGAAAAATGAGTCCAGAATAATAATTTTACATTTTGGTGAAATAAAGTGAATGGCTACCTAAATTTGACCATTAGTTACCAAGTATCTGTCCCATATGCATGGTCCAGATGGATAACCCACCATACAGATTGGAACTCTGTTGGTATTTCCTGCCATACCAATGTCTCTCTTGTCTTTCATTTTTAACCAACTTAAAACTATGTTCACAAAAGTGTTTTCTAAGTTTTCTATTTCCAGATCTCCGACAGACAAGTGCTACATGGTAGGTAGTAAATTCTGATATATAAGGTTAATATAATAGGACTAGCCCATCATCTTAGACTTAACTTAGACTTAAACTTAACTTTATTAAAAAACTCTAAAATGGCCAGCACAGTGGCACATGCCTGTAATTCCAGTACTTGGGAGGCTGTGACAGGAAGATCACAGGTTCAAGGCCAGCATGCAGTAATTAGTTTTTAATTTACCCAGTAATTTGCAAACATTTTATTAATGAATTTCCAAAGAAGTTAGATATTTGCTTTAAAATAGTAACTGGGATATAAAAACAGAATTTGCCTATTAATTGATAACTACTGAAGCTAAATGGTGGATATATGAGGGATCTTTAAATGTATACTTCTCTACATAGTCAAAATGTCCACATTAAAAGAAAAGAAATGCTTGTGCACATCTACAATCCCCATGCTTGGGAGACGGAGACAGGATCACAGATCCAATGCCAGAATGCTATAACTTAGCGAGATCTTGATTAAAGATTTTAAAGGGCTAGAGGGATGTAGCTCAGAGATAGAATGTTCCTGGGTTCAATCCCCAGTATCACCAAGAAAAAAAAGAAAAAAAAAATCTGATCAATCAATCAATCCAGGAGCAACTGTTATGAAGTATAATCATTATAGAAAAACTTTGAAAATTGTTGAAATTAGGTTTTATAAGTAATCAAAAAGAAAAAAAGTCCTGAAACAGTGACAATGAGAGACTAGTGTAAAATGTAGGTGATGAATACTATGTATAAAGTAAATAAGAACTGATTCAAATTTACTTTCATATAATTTCTGACCTCAAATACATTTTCATAAATCTGCTAAATATTTTTAAAGGAACAGCATCAATTTCCAAAGCTGTGACAGATTTCAGATGATGTATATGGGTTAGCAAAGGCAAGAAATGCTTTATTGGTAATTAAGCTCTTCAATACCAAACATATCACTGACCCCAAGCCCTAATTCTAATAACCTCAACGATTATAACACACAGGAAAAGTAAAAGGGAAAAGATCACTTACTGAATTCATTTAATAAGAGATGGACTTTTGGGTATATTCTTAATCTATTATTAAATTAGTCCTAATAATTAATATCTTTAATAGAGTATGTTTTCTAGTGTTGGAATGGTATTTATATTTCATTTTGGTTTTGTGATACTGGGGATTGAACCCAGAAGCATTCTTCTTCTGAGCTACATCCTCAGCCCTATTTTCTTTCATTTTTTGTTTCAAAATCGAATCTCCCTAAGTTGTGGAGAGCCTGGCTAAGTTGTTAAGGCTGGCTGTGAGCATGCAATCCTCTTGTTTCAGCCTCCCAAGTATAAGCATGAGTCACCATGCCTGGCCTGGGATTTTATTTTTAGCATAAATCTATTAAAGTTGAAGAAAAGCAATTAGAATGCTTATTCATTTGCCCAACATTTTTTAAAGACAGGCAGAATCATGTGCCTACAGGCTACAAAGAAAAATAAAGAAGAACCCTTGCCCACAAAGCCAAGCAGAGGTACAGCAGGCCCAGGAAAAGCACATGAGGTAGTACAGGAGACTTGTGGCTCATAAAACGGGATGGTGGATATCTCAACAAGCAACTAACTGCAGCATGGCCCAAAGGTACACTGAAATCAGGATATTAGACAAAGTAGGGAAAAAAACAAAGAGGTATGTATGTCATTAGTAGAGTCAATTAAACTCTAGTATCCACAATGTCCTCAAAGCAGTTCAGAACAGGTGACTGGCAACAATCCAAAACTAAGTAGTAGAAGTCATTTACACTTTTAAACATATATTGAACAACAAAGACCTTAAAGTCTAAAAGACAAAGTCAATGAATGAAGAGAATATATAACATGAGGAGCATATTAATAGATGTGTGGACTTAGGTACAGGAGAGGATAATGAAAGAAGTTTGGGTGGGTGGAGGAAGGCTTCTCAAAACAGATTACTAAATTCCATCTTGAAACATTCAGAGAGGTTTACCAGTCAAACTGGGCATGAGGATATCCAGGCATAGGGATATCAGATACAATGGGGGTATGGAAAACAAAAAGGAAGCATACACAGAGTTGGTAGTCAGGGACAACTAGTTATGGGGAAAGTGGAATTTTGGAGCAAGAAATTCAACACCCTGGAATCAACACACAAACTCAGGCCCTGAGGTAGTGAGGTACTATGGTCAGACCAAGAATAACATCAAATATAATTCTGTACAAAGGCAGTGAGTCAGTCACCACCTCCCTAGTTAGGGTCCTGAATCTGAATCCATTAAGGATATTCGACTGCAAAGGTCAGAGGTCAGGCTGCAAAGTCAGGCAGATCATTAAACATAATTTAATAAGAGTGAAATGAGTTATATTCTAATGAGAATTTTATAAACCTGAGAAAGTCCAGCACAACACATGATCAAATTAAAGATAAATGAAACTGACTAACCAATAATAAGATAGCTAAGATTTTTGGTAATATGTCAAAAGGAAATTTGTTTTTCTAGTTTTGTTCTACTCAGTGTTATGCTCATGAAATCCAGTAGGAATAAATATATACTGAGGGCTGAGTGCATAAAATTAGCATGATTACTTTGTGATTAGAAGGAATAATAATTAATGAATTTTACTCTCTAAAAGTTTATAGCCAAATTAAGAAGATAAAATAGTTATCTAAAAAATATGAACATGTATACAAAGTAAAGCAAAAGTCAGAGGAGTGCTTTCTTTCATTTATCAATGTACTTTATTTTTGGTACTGGAGAATGAACTCAGGGTCATTCTACCTCTCAGCTACATCCCCAGATCTTTTTGTTTTTTATTTTGAATCAGGGTCTTGGCTAGGTTACCAAGGCTGGCCTCAACTCTGTGATTCCCCATCTCAGCCTCCCAAGTACTGAGATTAAAGTGTATACCACCATGCTTGGCTACCAGTGTATTTTTACTGGTTTATCCTGTGATATTATATTCACATCAAAAATGATGATTTTTATAATTAAAGGATAGGGATAAAAGAAGAAAAGCCCACTATGAAATCTGTGCTGATAAAGGCAATACATCAAGTCCTCTGGCCAAGATGATTCTAATAGAGATTGGATCTTAACACATATGCAGTAGATACCCTATGTCATTCAAATTACTCAAAGACCTCACTAAACAGATATGGAAGAATATTTAGATCACCTGAATTTGCCTATTATGAAGTAGTACAAATACCCTTCTTCAAAGTTTGGTAAGTGTGAAAATAAAAAAAATAGCCACTATCAACTCCACCCAAAACAGAAAAGACTCATAAATTTTAGTGACAATTGTTTTGGATGGGTTTTTCAGCTAATTAGCTTACTGTATCCATAAAAACCAGGGATATTTTTTACTACCTTTGACAGTTCAAGTTTTCCTTTTTCTATTGTGAAATATGTTTGCAAAATACAATTTCAAAAGGGAGTTTTTGCTTTGCTTTGCTTTGCAGGGTTAACAACAATTCATTTAGAGTAGCAGAAAAGTACTTTATATGTATTTTCCTTCAGGTGTCTGCTTACATAATGGTAATCTTATACCTCTGATACAAGAAAATGACCTCGCAAAACCTTCATTTGAAATAAGTCAAAATAAGTGAAAATTTAGTTTACATTATAGCCAGAAAGACATTAAAACTAAACACCTAACATAACAAAAACATTGTTTTTACAATTGTTGAAGTTTACATAACCTACCTGTGCTTTGGAGGAAGAGACACAGATTTTGGAGTAAGTTGGGCCTTGTTTTAAATTCCCAGAAGGATGACTCAAGTACCCCTTTCTAAGCTAGAGTAAAATGAGCACATGCAGGGGATCCAACCACCTTGATTTCAAATCCCCAAGCTGCCACTTGCCATCTGTGAGTCAAAGGGCATGCTGGCCATCCTTAGTTCTCCTCTCTTGGAATGTTTACCCAAGTTTTAAAAAATTGAGAAGATAGCCACTGCTTTTCAGAGTACTTTGAAGAGTAAATGACAATTTATGAAATCCCCTCACACAGTACCCAGCATATATGAATACTCAAGAAACTAGTTCTGTTCCTTGTTCTTCCTCCAAAGGAGTCTCCTAAATGACAGCTTCTTCTCAGCAATACTAATTTAGTTCCTACAGTCAATGTCAGAATGTTGCTTAGTAATTATTCTATTACAGCTTACAATAAGGAAACAAATATGTATGAAATCTTATAGAAGTAGCAAAGCCTATAGAAAATATGTTTGAAAAAATCATAAATGATAAAAAAAACATGGGTTAAAGATATTCTATGTCACCCTAAAATGGGAATGTACGTGTGGAAAGAAACATCTGTCATTCTTAATCTGGGAAGTTCTACAATGGCAGGCACCATGTCTCAGTTATATGATGTCTTCCTAACACTAAGCATTAAGTGCAAGATTTCAATTAATATTGTTGTATGCATAGACGGATTGAGGAAGTGCTGTGACAATACATTTTCTCTGTAAAAAATTAAGAGGCTTAAGTCTCATGGAAATCCTCTTCCTAATTTGAAAACCTCTGCAGTTTATATCATTTAAAGGAAAACAGATTCCCTCTAATGTATCTTCCTTAAGAACTGTCTAAATTGAGCTGGTTGTGGTGGTGAACACCTGTAATCCCAGTACTTGGAAAGCTGAGGCAGGAGGATCACAAGTTCAAAGACAGCCTCAGCAAGTAGCAAGACTCTTAGTAGCCTAGAAAGACCCTGTTTCAAAAACAAACAAACAAAAAATAATAAAAAGGGCTGGGGGAGTATTTCAAAGGCAGAATGCCCTTGGGTTGAATCCCCGGTACCATACAAAAACATACACATAAAGAATTGTCAAGTTGTTACAAAGTCCCAAGATTTTGATATTCCAGGCATTACACAAAGATTTACACACACACACACACACACACACACATACACACACACACACACACACATTTTTATCAGACCTTCTCCAATCTGAAAAAGTGGAATACCACTGCTCTTTTTAAAGTCATATTTTTCAAGCTTTGCTCACTTCCCTGTCTCCCTGCCACACAAGGGCTATTCCTCGCTTTGCTCATGCAGTGTCCTCTTTCAGCTTATGTCCTAGTTTGTCCTCATTTGCAGCTTTCATCATTCCAGATCCAGGCCCGGTGTGATTTTCTGAGAGAATATTCCTTTCTGACCAATTTTGGCAAAACTAATGGCTCCTAAGAGAACAGTGACTCTATACCCCAGTTGTGAGGGGCGTGATAGGATTCAACTGTCTTTTCTGTTATACTAAACACTGTGACCCAGGAACAAACTTACTCATCTCTGCATTCCAGACACTTAACACAGTGCCTGGCACACAGTAATGTTCAGAAAATGTTTACTGAATCAAACAGAATCCTTTCCTAAGTCATCTTTCTTGTGTCATAAAACTCTTAGAACTAAAGGCAATTTTAGTATTTCAAAAAGCAAAAGATGAGTTTCTTATTTTATTGAAAAGTGCTCCAGAAAGAAACTAAATATTTTTCAGATTACCTAAGGTATTTAAAAAGATTGGACACATGCTCTTGTTTGTCAGTAAGGTAAATGATGTCACTGATATTTTAAATATATACAGACATTAACCTTAAATCTTAACATTTTTCAATGTGATTCCATTTAAGTTAGGCTCCCTTTAAAACTCTGATTTAGAACTTCATTTGCCATATTTTTATTCTAGAAACAATTTGAAAGTTCTATTTACAAAAGCAGTAAAACTGGAGTTTATTCATCAGCCCCTGAGAGTCAGCAGTGCTGGTTACACCAGGGTGTAATAAAAGAATGAGAGAATGGATATCTACTCAGCAAAGGTGTTGCAGCATTAATGATAGGGAAACTGACCTGACACAAACACCTGAAACCCACAACATAATCTGTAGAATGAAGAAGGCAGCATGATGTTGGGTCAGCCTGCCAGACAATACAATGCCTTCTATTTAAGAATGATCTTATCCTGGTGTATAACCTCTTTATGCTTTACTGAACATACAGCAGGACAGGTCTCCTTTCTCCATTATCCTTAAAGAGGCGGCAGCCTTGTTAATGATAGGTGTCAAGATCTCCAAAAGAGATGGACTTTACTCACTGGAAAATGTTGAGACTTTCCGGGATCACTCTGGCCAAGTTCTTAAATTTGAGAAGGTGGTGATTAAAAGTTAGCAAGTGACTCTGCAGTGGTGAGATGTAGGGTAAAGAAAAATGGCTAATTCCAGCCGTGGGCAACTCCACATGTTAACTTCACCAAATTACAGAACACAAGGCT